>PVJN01019654.1:0-30619 GCA_004026805.1 Lasiurus borealis
AGTACTGTGGGCCCGGGGCCAAGCCCCTCTTCAGGAGTAAGGTATAAAGCCGAGGCCCCGCCTGGCGTTCTGTCCGGATCTGGGACAGGGGGAGGCCTGGGCGGTCCTGGGGGGCCCGCTAGGCCAGTGCCCTCCGCCCTTCACTCATAGACGGGGGCGAGTGTGTCTTGAAAGGACAATACAAAGTGACTTTTGAAAAGGAGGCCATAGGAAGGGGCAGCTGTGGATAGATGAGCCCGCTGGACTCTCGGGGACCTGGGCAGCTGTCACCCCCCTCCCCACACACACATACACACCCCACATAAATCCCAGCATCTGGAAATAACTGCAGCAAAGCCCTAGATCAGCGGTTCTCAACCTGGGGGTCGAATGACCCTTTCATAGGGGTCGCCTAAGACCATCGGAGAATGCAGATATTTATATCACGATGTATAACTAGCAAAATTTCATGGTTGGGGGTCACCACCCCATGAGGAACTGTGTGCAAGGGTCGCGGCCTTAGGAAGGTTGAGAACCACTGCCCTAGATTAACCTGAGGCCTCTGTCTAAGCTGCTGGTGGGACCCCCATCCTAACCCGTGCAGCCCTCACTGTGGGCCAGAGGGGTCATCTGTCAGCTCCGACAAGGCCATTCCCCTCAGTTCCGCACACGGCTTTGCCCTGTGAAGCTTTGACCCCCGTCGCTGTGGGGCTCGTATCCGGGCCCTATCTCAGGACGTCAGGATTGATGTCTCGGGAGGCCACCTCCTGCCCTGTCACCCAGTCACCCAGGAAGAAGCGCCAGAGGGGAGCTTGTCGCCCCTGCCCTCCTCTCCCACTGAGAGCAGAGAGGAAGAGGAAGAGGAAGGTCTAGGTCTGCGTTCTCAAGTAGCTCCAGAGCCAGGGGCCAGCGCAGGGGAGGTGCCCATCACTTCCCCTGAGGGCTTGTGGCCGGGACCTGGCGGAGGAAGGAGCGTGGCACCTGAAGGAGTGGGAAAAGGGTGGGAGGTAGAGCTGAGCTCCTCAAGCCTGAAGAACAAACAGATCAAACAGAAATGGGCGGACTCCATCCGGGAGCCTCCTGGGCGGCTGCTGCGGGGGTGGCAGCCTCTGTTTGGCCCAGGCTGCTTTCCCTGCTGGTTGGGGGGCTTCTCTGCTCTTTTTTTTTTTTTTTAATTTTTAAATGTATTTTATTGGATTTTTTTACTGAGAGGAAGGGAGAGGGATAGAAAGTTAGAAACATCAACGAGAGAGACATCGATCAGCTGCCTCCTGCACGCCCCCTACTGGAGATGTGCCTGCAACCAAGGTACATGCCCTTGAGTGGAATCGAACCTGGGACCCTTCAGTCCGTGCTCTATCCACTGAGCCAAACCGGTCCCAGCAAGGCATCTCTGCTCTTAAAGTGGCAGACACCCAGTCACCTTGGTTCCCCACACAGTCAGGGGGACAAGCCAAACTGCCTTCGTGGGGCACTGCCCCGGGTCCCTCGGTTTACATGTGCTAGAGCTGGCCACGCCACAGCAGAGCCCGGTGGCCACTCTAACCCGGCCCAGGAGTCCCCCGACCATGCAATCCACGGCGGTTCTAGCCAGTCCCGGGGCTGGGAGCCGCCCCCCTCCAGATCAGAGCCACCTCCTGCCCTGTCACCGGTCTCCGTGGCCAGCCCCCCGTAGCACGCCTGTAGCTGTCCGCAGGGCTGGCGGCGAGCAGTAACCACTTGTCTTGTTAATTGAACAGGAAGATCCCAGTGTCTGAGGGAACCGACAGCCCTGCTTTCAGCCACCACTTGCACAAGACACCCAGCACTGACACCCCTGCTGCTGCGAACAAGGGATCCTTTGAAAGCACCCACCCTTTTGTGCCTTGTTGGGGACAGCAGTGACGCAGAAGCGCGTGTGGATGTTCAGGAGTCCGCGTGGGCGAGCGGGAGGGGAGGGGCCAGTGGACTTTTTGTAAAGCTTCCGACTCAATAAAACGAACCCATACGGAAAATACTTGAAATTGAACTCCTTCCACGTCCCCCCTTCCCTCTGCCCAGGAACTAGACCTCTTTGCAAAGACTTGTCTGGGAAAATGTGGGCTTTTTCTAATTTAATGTGCTCCTTCTGGACTGAGTTTTAATTTATTGCTGAGATGTTGCTGGATGGCTTTTCCTCCCACTGTCGACAGTGGTTCTTGGGGGTGATTTCTGAGCTCGCCGCAGGGGTGACATGGGGGTGGGGGGGCGCTCGTGGCCTGGGTGGAGGGCTGGGGTGTCGGGTCCCCCTCGGGTTTGCACATTGTCCCTTTGCGGTGAGCCCGCGGAGATCTGTGTTTTGTATTTCCGGGCTTCAGGGGAAGTGTTTAACTTTCTAGTGATTGCTGATTGTTGGTTTTGAAATACCAAAGCTCTCTTTTGTTCTGTTTTTAAATAAATCTCTTTCGAACTCCCACGGTCCGTCTGTGTGTGGTTGAAACCTCTGGAGACACCCCATCTCCCTCGGTCACCAGGCTGGAGTGCTGTCTGCAGCAGAAGGGCCGGCCACCTCGCCCCCCTGTGACGATAGGAATTCTTTCCCCACATCCCCTCCTCACAGAGGCATCCACGCAGGCGTGGAGCGGCCACTTTTCTGCTCCCCTGGGGGTTCCCCGGGTGTCCTGCCCAGGGGGCTGGTCGAAGCATCACTGGTCCTTTTGCTGCCATAGTCCCCGTGCCCCTACCTTCCCTGAGTAGCCTAGAGTTGTCTGCCCTGGCCTCTGCCTCCTGGGTGCTAAAACAGGTCTGCCCCCACCTCCGTGGGGCATGGCGGCCCACCGGGGAGGCTGTGGTCCTCGGGTGGTCTGCAGCAGCCCCTCCCCGGGAAGCTGGAGTGTTGGCCACGGAGCTGAAGGGCCCACGACAGATGGCCAGGCGACAGTAAACAAGGCTCCGCTTTACTACCAGCTGCCCTGGCACCCCCTTCCACCCCCAGCCTGGGAGTGCAGAGCTGAGAAATACCTCCTACTCCCCAGCCTGGGTCAAGCAGCTTCCGGTTTAATGCGATGACCGAGAGGGCATGTCAGACCGTCTGCCACACCCAACCGCACCCCGTAAGGTTTCTGCTCCCCAAAATGGGCGAGCCAGTGACCCGGAAATGCATTCCTGCCATTTATAAGCCCTCTGGCCTGTTGTATGATTGGAGCCCACACAGACTAAGACAAGCATATTCTTCCGGTGAAGGAACAGAACTTGCCAGGGATGATAACAAACCAAGAACCCAGAGATTCACAGGACCTTAGGCGAGGAGGGAACCTCAGAGCAGTGGTCGGCAAACTGCGGCTCTCAAGCCAACCATTGTCATCTACTACCCTTTACCTCTTTGCACACAATATGCCACAATTGCCTAATCCTCACAGCTTCCAACCACACGGTAACATTTAGTCCAGTGAGTGCCTTAGAGCTTTCTTTTTTAAAAAAATTAATTGATTTTTTTTGCAGAGAGGAATGGAGAGGGATAGAGAGTTAGAAACATCCATGAGAGAGAAACACCCACCAGCTGCCTCCTGCACGCCCTCTGCTGGGGATGTGCCCAAAATCAAGGTACATGCCCTTGACCAGAATCGAACCTGGGACCTTTCAGTCCGCAGGCCGATGCTCCACCCACTTAGCAAACTGGTTTCAGCACCTTAGAGCTTTCTTGCTCGAGTTCATAACCAGCTTCTAGGGGCCTGTAACCCCTGAAATTGCAACATGTATGCGCATTTTTATTTATTTTTAGGAGCGGTCCTGCAGCTTTCCTCAGATTCTCAAAGGATGCCTGGCTTTAAAAACCTTCAGACATGATAACCTGCATGGTGGGGGGGAGATGGGGTGTCTTGTGTTGGACCCCCCTCTCTGGAGGCAGCAGTGGCCTGAACTTCCGAAGTCCGGTGAGTGGTCTGGCCATGGGGCTCATCACCCCAGGCTGTGGGCAGTGCCCTGCCGGCAGAAAGTACTTCAGGGAGGGTGGATCATCCCAGCCACTGGGTGTTGCCAGTCAAACAGCCTCGACCTGAACAAGCTACCCACAGCCTGACACTCCGGGTTCCTGGGACTTTGACCAGGGGGAGCTTCAGACAGCTGTTCGCTTCAGTGGATGTTCACCGAGAATCCCCCAGCAGGCCACGCCCGTTGGCCTTTGGGTGACAAAGGGGGAGAAGTTGCATTTGATGAGCCTCTACTCTGTGCTCAGGTTCTGGGAAGGCAGTGGCTATGCCATCTCTGGAAAGCCGGAAACTGGCACAAGGCCTGGCACGGGGCAACTGTTCAAAGAATGCTTACTGAATTGCATTTGTACGCATTCTGCCACTTAACCCTGGTGTTTCAAATAAGACTTCGGGGGTTGCAAGTGACAGAAAGCTTACTTATAACTGGCTGACACAAAAGGTAAAGTACTGCCGAAGCAGTTTGGCTCAGTGGATTGAGCGTCGGTCTGCAGACTGGGGGGTCCTGGGTTCGATTCCAGTCAAGGGCATGTACCTTGGTTGCAGCGCATCCCCAGTACGGGGCGTGCAGGAGGCGGCTGATGGATGTCTCTCTCTCATCGATGTTTCTGGCTCTCTATCCCTCTCCCTTCCTCTCTGTAAAAAATCAATAAAACATATTAAAAAAAAAAAGGTAAAGTACTGACTCACATAACAATGCCGTGTAGTAGGAGCTTCAGGAATGGCTTGATCCAGACTCGAGTGACTTCAGTAGGGGATACATCTCTTGCTTCTGGTAGACGGGCTTCCGTCCTCAGATTGGCTGCCCTTGTGGTAACAAAATGGCCAGTTAGCTCTCACAAGGCTGATGCCCTCCCAGCAAGCCCAGCAGAGTCTGAGTCCCAGCACTCCTCTTTCAAGTGCTCAGGTTCACCTCTCACTGGACGGCCCAGTCAGGAGCCAATCACTGCCAGGTTGCAAGGGGCATGGTAATCAGATTAGGCCACTCAAGCCACCTCCTCAGAGCTGGGCAGGGATGTGAACCTCAAACCCCTGAAAAATGAATAATAATAGGAGAGGAGTGGTCCCCAGAGGGAATTGGGGGTACTCTCATCTTACTCTTCCTGGGCTCTTGAGAACCTTTCCTGGCGAAACCTGCTTCCTTTATTTTATTTTTATTGATTTTATTTATTTTTTTTACAGAGAGGAATTGAGAATTAGAAACACTGATGAGAGAGAAACATCAATCACCTGCCTCCTGCACACCCTTTGTTGGGGATGTGCCCGAAACCAAGGTACATGCCCTTGACCAGAATCGAACCTGGGACCTTTCAATCCGCAGACCAACCTTTATTTTATTTTATACATACATACATACATACATACATACACACACACACACACATACACACACACATCTATCTTAATAAAAGAGAAACATGCAAATTAACCATCACTCTGCTATGCCCACAGCCAATTAGAGTGAGTATGCAAATTAACCCAACAAAGATGGAGGTTAATTTGCATATGCAGGCATGGAGGGTCCAGGAGGGGCATGCTGGTGGAGGGAGCTACCGGAGCGGTGCTCTGCACAAAAGTGAGGACTTGCTGGTTCCTGGGCGGCTGGGAGTGAAACCAGGGGAAGGAAGGCCTATTCTTGCACAAATATCTATATATGATTCATTTCATACAGGAAGGGAGAGGGAGAGAGAGAGAAACATCAATGGTGAGAGACAATCATTGATTGGCTGCTTCCTGCACAACCCTCTACTGGGGATCAAGCCCACAACCTGGGCATGTACCTTTGACCGGAATAGAACCCAGGACCCTTCGGTCCCCAAACCAGCTAGGGCAAACCTGCTTCATTTGAATTGTTGACTGTAATCTGAGGGCCTGGAGTGCCCGTTACACCGGTTCTGTTTTTGCCAAAGCTGAACAACAAACAAGATTAAAAACCCCTGCTTTAGAGACACACCCAGCCTTCAGAGCCCAACGCAGGCACTGGCTACCAGCACCTGCTCCTGACTGACCAGAGCCGGTCCTGTGAGGAGCGTCTTGTCTGGGGGAAGGAAAGAATAATACCCTCTTATCACTGGAATAGTGTTTGGGACCAACAGAGCCGGCTGGGCTGTGGGTACCTGTCTCAGGCGCCCTGAGCTTGGGCTCATGATTCTCTACATACGAGCTGGCACAGAGAGCAGCGTGGGGGGCTGAGAAATGGAGCCCAAGGAAGGAACTTGGGGATAGATTCCCTCCATCCTTTACTGGGGCAGATACATCTAGTTTTCTTCCTGGGTATTCTCACACCATGGCAGGCTTCATGGCTGCCTAGAAGAAAGACTACATTTCCCAGCCTGCCTTGCAGCTAGGTGTGGTCAAGAAACTAAGTTCTGTCCTATGCCAGTTTGGTTCAGTGCATAGAGCACCAGCCTGGGTTCGATTCCAATCAAGGGCAGGTGTCCAGGTTTCGGGCTCACTCCCCAGAAGGGGGGTGCATAAGGCAGCTGATCAATGATTCTCATCGATGTTTCTATATCTCTCCTCCCTTCCTCTCTGAAATCAATACAAATATTTTTTTAAAAAGAAAGAAAGAAACTAAGTTCTGGCCGATGAGATTGGTGAAAAAAAAAAATTAACTTCCCGCGCTGAGTTTTATCAAATTACATTGCAAACATCATCAAATGTCTTTCTCATTCCTGTTTTTTTTTAAACAAATGATTCAGTTCTAGTTTTAAGGCTCAATTACATGATCAGAAAAACAACAACAATATTGATAATTATAACATGTTATATAGAAAACCTTAAACAGTTATTTAAAAAGCAGTCAAAACTTACGACACGCGCAACACTTAACAGAGTGGGAAAGGCGCTGGTAATTCCCTCCTTGAAAAATGTTTGTGGATACATAAGCCCACGAATCATCTTCAAATAAATTTAGGAAGTTTTATCTAAGGTCAGCGCAACAGGTTCCGTAGTTTGCAGATGTCTCAGCCCCGCCCCAATCCGCCCCGCCCCAATCCGCCCCGCCCACGTGATGCCCGGGAGCACGTTTCCCGGCAGGTGATCTCCCACCTGTAAACATCCTGCGTGGAAGACTCTAGATGAAATGCTGTCGTACAAGTAGCTTGCAAACCCTGCCCAGTTTCACTAACAACTTAGCATCCAAAAAAACACCCCTTTTCAGTATAAACTTACAAGGTAACTACCAAGTTAATTGCAAAAGCAAAGTCTACTTTTTAACAGCACTTGTTAGCCTTGCAGACACAAGGCCTCAAAAAATTGGCACAAAACTCAGAATTGTTCCTCTCCACGGAAATCTTTAGTAAAAGGCGAAAGATTTATGCGATCTGAAGAGAAACCAGAGTATGCCCGCTCATTAAGGCCCACATTTCTCGGGTAACTGTTACCCCTAAATCTGTAATGGTGATTATTTGCCGGGAAGAGCTAACGACTTCTGTCCCCCCCAGACAATTCTATGGGAGAAGTCTCATTTTGTGAAAAGAATAGCTCAAAGAAAATAAGGGAATTTCGTCTTTCCTTTGGGTTGGAATTTGTTCCGTTTCACGTGCAATGCATTGTGGATATGCAAATGAGTCGCAGCCGGTTTCCGGAAATACCTTAAATAGTTCTTTCGCCTGGGTGCTGCAACTGGGACTACCACCAGGGGGCAGAGCGGAAGCCGGATTTAACAAGTCCTGTATAATAAACCCGAGCCTTGCCCAACCAGAAAAAGGCTGACTCCTTTATAATGGGCCCTCCAAGTACAATTTCTTTGGGATTTAAATAAATAAAATAATTAAAATGGTAAAATGACATAAAACATGCAAAGAATTTTCTTCATTAAAGAAAAATGCACTGGGCTGGGCTCCAGGGGTAGAGCAGATGCCTAACATTTCGTCTTCAAAGGAGCGTGCTATGTGATCGGGGCCAAGTGTGTGTGGTCAGCACCGATCACAGAATGTTCTCGGACATCTGGGCAGAGCATGAAAGGACCCACAGTGGTGGGGCGGTGAGGGCACTCTAGCAGGGAGGCACAGTGCTGAGTCTTATTACCAAGCTAAGAGCTTGGGTTTAACCTAGAAGGAAAAGGGAGGCATAGAAGAGCTTTAAAAGAGAGTAGCATAGCCAAAACCGGTTTGGCTCGGTGGATAGAGAGCGTCGGCCTGCAGAATGAAAGGTCCCAGGTTCTATTCCGGTCAAGGGCATGTACCTTGGTTGTGGGTACATCCCCAGTGGGGGACGTCCAGGAGGCAGCTGATGGATGTTTCTCTCTTATTGATGTTTTTAACTCTCTATCCCTTTCCCTTCCTCTCTGTAGAAAATCAATAAAATATATTAAAAAGAAAAGAGAGAGTAGCATACCCTAGCTAGTTGGCTCAGTGGATAGAATGTCAGCCTGCGAACTGAAAGGTCCCAGGTTTGATTCTGGTTAAAGGCTCATGCCTGGGTTGTGAGCTCGATCCCAGTGAAGGACTTGCAGGAGGCAGCCGATCCATGATTCTCACTCATCATGGATGTTTCTATTTCGCTCTCCTTCTTCCTTCCTCTCTGAAATCAATAAGAATATATATATATATATATATATATATATACATATATATATATATACACACATATATATACATATATATATATATGTATATATATATATATTAAAATATATTTTATTGATTTTTCACAGAGAGGAAGGGAGAGGGATAGAAAGTCAGAAACATCGATGAGAAAGAGACATCGATCAGCCGCGTCCTGCACACCCCACACTGGAGATGTGCCTGCAAGCAAGGTACATGCCCCCGACCAGAATCGAACCTGGGACCTTTCAGTCCGCAGGCCAATTCTCTATCCACTGAGCCAAACCGGTCTCGGCAAGAATATATTTTTAAAAAATCCTTTAAAAGAGTGTAGCGTGATCAGATCAGAGTTTAAAACTGTGCTCTCACTGTGTGTGGTCCCTGGATTAACCAAAGTACTCCAGGGTACCCCTTAGGGATGCTTGGGTCCCACCCACTCCAGACTTATGATAACTAAAACTACCGGAACAGGACCTCAGAAATACCCCTGCTCTTCAGACAAGATGGGGGGTAAAAAGAGGGAGGTAGGGTAGGGGTAAGCATGGACCAAGAGTTCCAAACCCACATGTCCAACAGAGGGCGCACCTGCCATTAGCTTCCGCGGATGGGCCATGCAGAGAGGGACACGGGGTTGCTAAAGGAGCCAGGAATCTGGGGTTTTACTTTAAATGTCCAGCTTTGTACCTGTTGAGAATTAATTCACAACTAAAACACCAGACCCAACACATCTGTGGTCTGGATCCACCATGCAGGCTGCCTGATTCCGGTTCACGGCCAGACTTCCTGTGCGCCTGCTGTAAGCCTCGCCCCGAGAAATGCTTGATGAGCCTTACCCCGCCCCCCAGACAACCCCATGACATGTGTCGTTCAATATACGTGATGTCAGACAATATAAAAAACAACAAGGACAAACCCGACTTTAACCAGGCCTGCAGAGCTGATGGTAGTTCATAGGAACTGTAGAGGACAGAGAACAACATGAAATTTGGAGGAAGAAGTATCCACCAGGAGGGGGAAAGACCAGATAAATCCAGGATGAGGGACATTCCTTAGGGCCCCGCTGCCCACTTCTCCAGGTTCCCGGGGCCAGCGTCACCCCAGCCCCCCTCAGCGGAGGCTGTGGGCAGTTTGGTTGGGAGAGGGAAGAGGGAGAGGTTTATGGTGACAGTGATCACAGTCCCACCAATGGTCTTGATGGATAAGAAAATGTTGGGCTGATCAGAAATAGGAATGACAGGAGGTTCCAGCTGGCCCCTCTGGGGCTCTAACAGCCAGGGCAGTGTTCAGCAAATTATAGCAAGCTAGAGGCCCAGTGCACAAAGTCTTGCACTGGTGTGGTCCCTCAGCCTGGCCTCCAGGGATCAGGCCGAAACTGGCTCTCCAACATCCCCTGAGGGGTTCCGGATTGCGAGAGGGCGCAGGCTAGGCTGAAGGACCCCACTGGTGCACAATCGGGGCTGGGGAGAGACTACAGGAGGGGTCCAGGATTTGTCTGGCCTGTATTGTACAGTCCCCCTGATCAGCTGCACCCCAGAAGCAAGCTAACCTACGGGTCAGAGTATCTGCCCCCTGGTGGTCAGTGCTCATCATAGCAACTAGTTGAATGGTCAAATGAACAGTCAGACATATAGCATATTAGACTTTTATTATATAGGATTGCTTTGCTTTTATGCTACAGCAATTAGCTAATCTTCCTCCTAGCCTGGCCCTCAGCAGTAGGCATGCATCCACTTACCCATCCATCCATCCATTTGTTCACCATCCACCCATCCATCCAGTTACCCACCTATCCATCTATCCATCCATTCAATCTATCTACCCATCCATCTACTCATCCACCTATCAATTCATCCACCCATCCATCTATCCATCCATCCAATCCATCCACCCATCCATATACTCATCCACCCATCCATCCACCCATCCATCCATCCATCCCTTCTCAGCCTTTGGCTAAGAGGAAGTGTAGCATCCACCCATTCATCCATTCATTCATCCATCCACCCATCCACCCATCCACCCATCCACCCATCCATTCATTCATTACTTCTCAGCCTTTTGGTTAACATCAAGTGTAGCATCCATCCATCCATCCATCCATCCTTGTGAGCTCTGGCTCCTGCTTTGAGCCGTCCAGCTGCAAATTTCTAAGGTTCTGTCAGGAGCGATACCCACACCTGTTTATAGGCTCAAGCGTAGGAGCTAACTTCTGGCCCCTCTTCCTGCCCTTTGTCATGTCTCGCCCCAGTCTCCTCAGTGGCCAGGGACAATGCGCTCTGGAGATGCGGGGTCACTGGAGATGCTGTTAACTGTATCTCCAGCAGGTGCCGCTAAAGGCCCTCTTTTCACTTGGGTGACATTGTCTGCTGGGTCCTCTCTTTCAGAAAGAGCAGGTGGGCCAGACTGGGTAGTGGCTCGGCCTGAGGCAGGGGAGCGCCCCTAAAACATCTTGGTCTTTGTGTGGGCATCCCTAGCCTGTGAAGGAGGGCCTGTCCCCCTTTTGTCTGGCATTAGCTGCTCAGGGGTCAAAGCCGACCTCACTTTGTCTCCCCAGAATTGTCCCTGCAGCATTGGAAAAGCCACACACCTCGCAGTTACACAGACCTCAGTCCAAATCCAAGCCCGGCCTGTGGAGGCCTGTGTGATTGTAGGCAAGTTGCCTCATCTGAGCCTCAGTTTACTCGTCAGTGAAATGGGGTAATGATGCCTAATACCAGGTCAGTATCAGGATTCAATGCATCATCACGTAAAAGCACCGGATCATAACAGGTGTCTGTGAGTTGGTTCCCTCATCCACAGGCTCTGTCTGTGGGCAGTGTGAGCCCAGCAAGGGGCTGTACTTTTTACTCTCTGAGCAAAGAGGGAACCAGGCTCCTGGTACGACAGAACGAGGGTACGGCACTTGGGCACATTACCCCAATTTTCAAATACCCCTTGCTTTTTTTCACAGCAGGGTTGGAGGAAACATTCTACTTTATTTACAAACTGGAAACCCGGTGCACGAATTTGTGCACGGGTGGGGTCCAGCCGGCTTGCCCCCAATGGGGTGATGGGGCCGGGCTGGCCAGGGGGAGGGACGGTGGGCGGTTGGTCAGCCGGTCCACCCCCTGGTTGAACTCCTGGTGGAGGGAACAATTTGCATATTAGCCTTTTATCATCCTCTATAATAAAAGCCCAGCGACCGAATGGCAGAATGACCAGAACAACCGGTTGACCAGTCACTATGATGTGCACTGACCACCAGGGGGCAGATGCTCCACACAGGAGCTGCCCCCGGGTGGTTAGGGGGCTACCACCATGGGAGCACCACTCAGCTGACTGGGATGAGCGGCTGCTCCTGCTGCGAACCCCCAGCCGACAGGCAGGAACCTGGGCTGCAATGGGGTTCCTGCGATCATCGCCTCCTCACCTAGGCTCCTCCTCCTCGCTCCCTGCTGCCTCCTCTCAGAGCTAACCCTGGAGGCTGGGAGGTGGGTTCATGGCCGACCCAGGACTGAGACCTACTCTGCCACCTCTCGGTGCTGTGGTCCCTGGCCTGGGTCTGACCCGGTTCCCTGGAGAGGCTTGTGCTCCAGCTCCACAGAAAACCCTTTCACAGGGGTCGCCTAAGACCATCAGAAAACACCTGTTTCCCATGGTCTTAGGAACCAACACACCGCTCCTCGGTGTAGCAAAGTGTAGCCATGTAGTTTACTGTTGTCCTAGGAAGACTGTCACCCATGCTACACCACGATTCAAGACAAAAAATCTCATTTATTTGTCATTAGAAATAAATATTTCACAATATATAATTGCGTATTGTTTTTGTGATGAATCCCTATGCTTTAATGATGTTCCATTCGTAACAACGAAAATACATCCTGCGTATCAGATATTTACATGACAGTTCATAACAGTAGCAAGATGACAGTGATGAAGTAGCCACGGAAATCATTTTATGGTTGGGGGTCACCATAGCATGAGGAGCTGTCTTAAAGGGTCGTGGCGTTAGGAAGGTTGAGAACCACTGCTTTAGAGGGTGCGGAGCCGGAGTGGGTGAGACACAAGAAGCTAGGGATGGCAAGGTGGCCTTGGCGATTGGGATTGACACTGGAATTTGTCCATCACCGACACCCTGTCCATCACCTGATCCTTCTTTTCTGCATTCCGCCTGGCCCAGACCCCGGGCGGGGGGGGCGGAGGGGCTGTCGGCGGAGCTGCACAAATCTCGGTGTCACATGCCCCATCAGCACCTCCGCACCCTTATCGCCGCTCTCCACCTTCCTCCGGGGGCTGAGAGCGGGGGCCCGGGGCTTAGGTACCAGAAGGGGGGCGGCCCTCCTGGTGCGAAAGTGCAGGCGGCCCCCACTGCTGAGGCAGCCCACCCTGTCCCTGGCCCCGCAGCCCTGGCTGAGCTGAGGGGGAAGGACACCCCTCTTTGGGATCAGTGAGACGTGAGTTTTTTGTTTTTTTTTTTAAAAAGTATATTTTATTGGCCGAGACCAGTTTGGCTCAGTGGATAGAGGGTCAGTCTGCGGACTGAGGGGTCCCAGGTTCGATTCCAGTCAAGGGCATGTATCGTGGTTGCAGGCACGTCCCCGGTGGGAGGCGTGCAGGAGGTGGCTGATTGATGTTTCTTTCTCATCAATGTTTCTAACTCTCTATCCCTCTCCTTTCCTCTCTGTAAAAAATCAATAAAAATATGTTTTTAAATATGTATATACATATTTTATTGATTTTTTACAGAGAGGGATAGAGAGTTAGAAACATCAAAGAGAGAGAGAAACATCAATCAGCTGCCTCCTGCACACCCTCCACTGGGGATGTGCCCGCAACCAAGATACATGCCCTGTGCCATCCCCTCACTTAGGTCAAAGGTCCTGGTTGCTCCACTCCTTACACCAGCCACCTGGCCCCCGAGGGGTTTGTAAGGAGGTGACATGTGCACGGGAAGAACGGGATTGTCCTCATCTCAAGGCTTAGCACCCCTCTGGTGTAGTGACAGCCCCCCTCTTTCCGCTGTTGCCCCGGCTCTGGGTGTGCCCCCGTGCCTGGCACCAAGCACTGACTCTGGAGGTGGCAGACATTGAAGAAAGCTGCTGGTGCCCGGCTGGTGTGGCTCAGTGGTTGAGTGTCGGCCCATGAACCAGGAGGGCAGGGTTCAATTCCCGGTCGGGGCACATGCCCGGGTTTTGGGCTTGATCCCCAGTAGCTGGCGTGCAGGAGGCAGCGGATCCATGATCCTCTCTCATCAGTGATGCTTCTAGCGCTCCATCCTTCTCCCTTCCTCTCTCTGAGGTCAATAAAAAGAAATCTGAAAAATAAAAGGAAGGCTGAAACCGGTTTGGCTCAGTGGATAGAGCATCGGTCTGTGGACTGAAGGGTCCCAGGCTCGATTCTGGTCAAGGGCACATACCTTGGTTGTGGGCACCTCCCCAGTGGGGGTGTGCAGGAGGCAGCTGATCAATGTTTTTAACTCTCTATCCCTCCCCCTTCCTCTCTGTAAAAAATCAATAAAATATATTTAAAGAGTAAAAGTAAAAGCAAGCTGCCGGCTCTGGCTCATTCACTCAGACAACGCGTGCTCTCTCCTCCCCGGCATGAAGGGCAGCTGGGAGGAATGGCGACAGGTTGAGACATTTCGGGGTTTGGGGGAGCTTCCTGAGTTCCTGACTCCGTGCTGGGCTCTGGCTGACCCCCAGCCCCATAGCGCCACCTCTGCCTTTCCCCGACCCCACCCTGGCCTCCGAAGAGCCCGGTCACATGATCAGACGCCCAGGGTGCCGGGCGGGGGGCCTCAGGCAGTCCCTCTGGGGAGCCCCTGCGTGTGGGGTTTGGCTCTGATGCCCCGGCTGGCTCTTCTCCTTTGTGACCCATCCCTTTCCCAGCAGGACAGCGGGTCCCCGTGGGCAGTATCCTGGGGTGGGAGGGGGGGGATGGGACAGTGGGGGGCATTGCCTCATGACTCCTAGGCTCGCCCCTTAGGACAGCTTCCCTGCCTCTTGGGGAAGGAAGGGCTGCTGGCTGAGCCTCCCCTCCCCAGAGGCCCACTCCGGGCTGGTCCCTGGCCTTCTCTGTCTGTCCAGGTGTGGCCCCCACATGGCTCTCTGGGACCCCGAGGCCTCCTTTCGGTAAAGCCGCCAGATCTCAGAGCTTCGGAGCTGGGTGTCCCTCCCTCCCCCCTCCCAGGGCCTGCTCCCTTGGGAAGCCAGAGGACCTGAGTGGATGCTCTGGGGAAGGGCTGCTGGAGAGAGGGCTGCCCTGAGGGCGGGAGTGGGGGGCCACCAGGTGAGCAATGAAGCTGAGGCTGGGGATGAACCCTGGTTTGGTGGCCACACAACCTGGGGGACAGTTACAGAAATGTAATGAACGCGTGCCCAGGAAGCTCTCGAGACAGGAAGTGCTCAGAAAAGGCTGAGCAATTGTCCTTCTTTCCTTCCTTCCTTCCTTCCTTTCTCCCTTTCTTCCTTTCTTCCTTCCTTTCTCTCTTTCTTTTATTTCTTTCTTAAATATATTTTTAGTGATCTCAGAGAGGAAGGGAGAGGGAGAGAGAGAGACATCAACGATGACAGAGAATCATTCATCAGTTGCCTCCTGCGCACTCCCTCCTGGGGGCAAGCCCGCCACCCAGCATGGACTCTCAAGGGGAATCAAACCATGACCTCCTGGTTCACAGGTCAACCTTCAGCCACAGAGCCACGTGGGCCAGGCAGCGATTGTCAGGATTGACACCAAAGGGACACAGAATCGGGGACACGGGAAACAGAGGCTCCCTCGGTGGAGCTGCTCCCTGGGTGAGCAGCTGACCTATGACTCCCACCGGCGAGACGTGATTTCTGGAAGGAAAGGAGGGGACCTGACTCCAGGCCACAGGAGCCGGGGCCGCTGCTGGCACGGCTGATGGACAGGGAGGAGGCAGGAGCCAGCTCCGGCTGCCCCGTTGCCGGGGGACCCGGCCAGCTCCCCAGGTGAGTCTGGCCGCCCGGAACCCTCAGCTGGGACACGGGTCCCTCCACCCAGACCCATACAAGGCCTGGCCTGTGCTCTCCGCCTCGGATCACGGGGACGCGGGGGCTCACCTTCCCCGAGGAGGGGCCGGGACAAGAGGGAAAACAGGCGGCTATTTCGAGAAGGTGTCTGGGCCCGGGCACTAAAATTAGCCCCCGGGTTCCTAAAAAGATGTTGGCGCCACCGAGGCCGTGGAGAGGGGCTCTTCAGCGGGGAATGTGGCCCCAGGACGGGCTCCGCGGGCCTGGGCAGTGAGGTCAGCCTGCGGGCCCTCGGGCTGTGCCGCCGGGGTCATGGGCACGGCCCCTGCCGCCCGCCTGCAGGTTCTGGAGCTGGTCCCACCGCCTCCTGCGCCAGGCAGGCGGGAAGGTAAGGGCCCGAGCCCCCTGCGGGCGCTTTCCTCTTTTTAAACATATATTTTATTAATTTTTTACAGAGAGGAAGGGAGAGGGAGAGAAAGTCAGAAACATCGACGAGAAAGAGAGACATCGATCAGCCGCCTCCTGCACGCCCCACACTGGAGATGTGCCCCGCAAGCAAGGTACATGCCCCCGACTGGAATCGAACCCGGGACCTTTCAGTCCGCAGGCCGACGCTCTCTCCACTGAGCCAAACTGGTCTCGGCAAGAGAGAGAGAGAGCCATATTTTTTAAACTTAAACTTCTTCTAACGCCACTTCTTCAAAAGAGACTTGCCCAGGCCGTGGTATTTTGTGGAAGAGCCACACTCCAGGGGCCAAAGAGCCGCATGTGGCTCGCGAGCCGCAGTTTGCTTGTTTCCCCGTTTGCTGGGACATGCGGTGAGATCTGGCTGGCAATGAGCAGACAGCAAAGCAAAATAGAACAACAACAACAACCGCCTGACCGCCTTTCCCTCCTCCTCCACTGCAGGTCCCCCGGGGCCGGGACATTTGGGGTCCCCTTTGCCCAGCAGAGCGCCGGCTCCTGGTCAGAGTCGGCAGATGCTTGCCGAGCCCCCAGCCTGGAGGAAAGCTGACTTGCCGCTCAGAAGCAGGCAGCCTGCGGAGGGCCCCGGGCAGCGTCTCCGGTGCCCTCTGTCTGTCCGGAGAGCTGGGCTAGGGCTCCTGCCAGGAGGGAATCAGAGTCCCTCTCGGGACAGACGCTGGTGGGTTGGTGGCAGTAGCTCTGGGTGTGGTTCGCAGTGTCTGCCAGGATTGGGGTCCAGGTTACCCTGCGTGATGGCAGCGGGGTGGGTGCGGGTTGGCTGGTGATGATGGCAGTGAGGTGGGTGCGGTTGGCTCGGAGATGGCTCCTGCCCAGGCAGCTGAAACATCCCAGGAACGTGGCACGGCTGCTGGCAGCACTTCCCTCCTGAGCGTGGCCACCGTGTGACTCCCTCAGGGCCGTGAGGATGAGTGTGTGTGTATGGGGGAGAGGGGCACCCCTACCCGACTCTCCAATTGTCTCCGGAGCCCCAGCTCTGAGGAACAGGGCAGGTCCGCACACGTCGGAGGGGACCGGAGCGGACATATAACGGGACGGAACACAGCTAATAATGGCAACAGTCACGGCAGCCGCTCATCTGGAGCGGGGGGGGGGGGGGGTCATCTCCTTCATCTTCCCGGGAACCCCCGGGGGTGGGGACACACAGTTGTTACAGCCATTGCGCAGACGGGGAGACCTGAGGCCGGGGGCCCTCAGCCATTCTCCTAGGACCACACAGCTGGCGGGGGCAGCCGGGTCTGTGTTTAGAGCCAGTTTCTAGGCTCAATCACTTCTCTGCTAGCACCCCGCCCCCGAGCATGTGCCCCCACAAATGGTCCCTCCTTTAAAAAAAATGCTTGTATTGATTTCAGAGAGGAAGGGAGACGGAGAGAGAGAGAGAAACATCCAGGATGAGAGAGAACCATTGATCCGCTGCTCTGCACTCCGCACACTGGGGATTGAGCCCGCAACCTGGGCATGTGCCCGGACTGGGAATTGAACTGGGACCTCCTGGTTCAGAGGTTGACGCTCCAATTAGGCAGACTAATTGTCCCTTAAGTGAAAATCATCCCACAAACTCTAGCCAGTTTGGCTCAGTGGATAGTGTCGGCCTGTGGACTGAAAGTTCCCTGGTTTGATTCTGGTCAAGGGCACATACCTGGGTTCCGGGCTCGAACCCCAGTAGGGGGCGTGCAGGAGGCAGCCAATCAATGGTTCTCTCTCATATGGATGTTTCTCTCTCTCTTCCTCTCCCTTCCTCTCCAAAATCAATAAAAAAAAAAAAAATTAAAAGAATATCATCTCACCACACAGCCTGGGATGGTGCTCGCTATCCGGACTCACTATGGTATTTGGAGCATTGTTTTAGGTGTGATGTGCAGCGACCGAATGAAGCTTCTGGAAGCTGAAGTCCTACCTCCAGGGACCTGTTACCTGCAGGCGGCTGCCCCAAAAGGAGTATTTGGAATACGGTCCAAAGCTGGGAATGTGCCCTTGACCAGAATCAAACCTGGGACCTTTCAGTTTGCAGGCCGACGCTTTATCCACTGAGCCAAACCGGCTAGGGCTCTTTCTATCTTTTAAATATATTTTTGATTGCTTTCAGAGAGGAAGGGAGAGGGAAAGAGCGACAGAAATGTCAATGATGAGAGAGAATCATTGATCGGCTGCCTCCTGCACGCCCCCTCACTGGGGATCTAGCCCACACAACCTGAGCCTGTGTCCTTGACCAGGATGGAACCCGGGACCCTTCAGTCCGCAGGCCAACGCTCCATCCACTGAGCCAAACCGGTCTCGGCGAGGCCTCGGTTTTCTTATCTGTGACGTGGGCTGGGTGATAATCCCTTTGCTCCCGTGTAGAAACACTACAAGGCCTATGCCCGCTGGGCACAGTGCCCTCGCGTGTAACGGGCGCTCAAGAAGGCAGCTACTATCTCCTGAGAGGCTGCGGGCCAGGAGGCACTGGGCCGGTGCTGCAGGCAGGGCCGGAGCGCAGGGCTGGCCGTTGGTCCCCGCGGGCGGGCTGTGCCGGCTCTGGTCCAGGCCCAGGCTCCCAGCTCAGACTTGGCTTCCGCATCCCTGGGCGAAGCATCCGGAGGCCCCTTTCCCGGGCTTGCTCCTGTGCTTCCCACTCAGAGCTCCCGCCGTTAGCAACATTGACCTAGGGGGCCGATAACCCTCTGTCGAGGGGTGTCCTGTGCACGTAGGATTTTTAAAAAATATATTTTATTGATATTTTACAGAGAGGAAGGGAGAAGGATAGAGAGTCAGAAACATCGATGAGAGAGAGACATCGATCAGCCGCCTCCTGCATGCCCCCCACTGGGGATGCACCCGCAACCAGGATACATGCCCCCGACCGGAATGGAACCTGGGACCTTTGAGTCCGCAGGCCGACGCTCTATCCACTGAGCCACACCGGTTTGGGCGTAGGATATTGAGTAGTACCCCGGCTCTACCTTCCAGCTGCAGGCAGCTCCCCTCTCTAATCATGACACCAGCAACACCCCAGACAGTGCCAGACATCTCCCCGGGGTCAAGGTCTCCCCCAGCCCCAGCTGGCTGCCCTAGGAAGGGCTGGATGTTGGGGACCTCGTGTGCGATCAGAACCCCACATAGAAAAAGGAACCTGGAAGTAGCAGCCTGAACAGCTCTTGGGCCGCTCCACCTCCTGAGGGACCCGTCTTCGATCCTGCTGCTTCGGGGCTGAAGGGCGTCTCAAGGTGACTGTGGTCTGGCCTTGGCTGTGAAGAGGCGGCAGGAAGCTCAGACAGGGGTGGGCTCTGCGGCGGGGCCCGGAGCAGGTGTGGACACGGCGCTGACAGCCCCGATTATCAGGCCCGGAGGCCCAGGCTCCAGACAGACATGTCGTGGGGCTTTATCAGCTGTCAGCGTTCGTGTCAGTGCTGTTGGCGACGTGCTGACAGCCGGGAGCTGGGCGGGAGGGCTTCTGCCCACTGTCCGGTGCCCGGTGCCCAGCGCCCCCGGCCTCCATTCGACATTTGAGAGGAGGAGAAGGTCGGGGGGACAAGGAGAGGGAGAAAGATGAGCCGGGGAGCTTGCTTCCACCACCAGCCCTTTCTTTTCTTCAAAGATTTTTAAAAACATATTTGTACTGATTTCAGAGAGGAAGGGAGAGGGAGAGAGAGACAGAGACAATAAGGCTGAGAGAGAATCATCCATTGTTGCCTCCTGCACGCCCCTGGCTGGGGACCGAGCCTGCAACCCGGGCATGTGCCCTGACCGGGAATTGAACCGTGACCTCCTGGTTCATTTATGGGTCGACACTCAACCCCTGAGTCACGCTGGCCGGGCGAAACTGTAAACACATTTTAAAATCTTTGAAAAAGCCTGGCTGGCGTGGCTCAGGGGTTGAGCACCGACCTATGAACCAGGAGGTCACGGTTCAATTCCCAGTCAGGGCACATGCCGGGGTTTCGGGCTCGGTCCCCAGCGAGGGGCGTGCAGGAGGCAACAATCAATGATTCTCTCTCAGCCTTGTTGTTTCTGTCTCTGTCTCTCCCTCCCTTCCTCTCTGAAATCAATAAAAGTATATATATATTTTAAAACGGGTTTACAGTTTCAAGCCCGATGCCTGCTGACGGCAATAAGTGGAATGATTTGAAAGGGGGTGGGAGGATGGGGCCCCTCAGAGGGAGAAAGGAGGAGGAGCGGAGAGAAGGGGTTCGGGGCGACACACCAGGAACAAAACCCGAACCCTGCCCGTCCACGGCTGCCCTGACCGGCTCTGCAGCTCCCTCCCAGCCTCGCCCTCACGGTCCTGCGGCTGCGGCTGCGGCTGTGGCTGCTGCTGCCGGACAAACTGCCTCAAACTGGCTGCCTTCAGACAACGGAGCTCTCCCGGGTCTGGAGGCTGGAAGTCCAAACTCAGTGCCACAGAGCTAACCCAGGGTATGTGTGTGGGGGGCTGTGGGGGTGGGATTTGAGGCACAATCCCTGGGAGGTTCTGGGGAGAATCTGTGCCTTCCAGCCCCTGGTGGCTGCATCTCTCCATCCCATCAGCCTGGGTGCGGGCGCCCTCTCAGCTCTGGGTGCCTCAGGTCTCCCTCTGCCTCCCTCTAGGACAGCGGTTCTCAACCTTCCTAAGGCCGCGACCCTTTAAGACAGCTTCTCATGGGGTGGTGACCCCCAACCATGAAATGATTTCCGTCGCTACTTCATAGCTGTAATCTTGCTACTGTGATGAACTGTCATGTAAATATCTGATAGGTAGGATGTATTTTCATTGTTACAAATGGAACATAATTAAAGCAATCAATGGTTCTCTTTCATCATTGATGTTTCTATCTCTCTCTCCCCTCTTCCTTCCTCTCTGAAATCAACAAAAATATAATAAAAAAAAAAAGATTTCTTTTGAGAGCCAATTTTTTTAAACTTAAACTTCTTCTAACGCCACTTCTTCAAAAATAGACTCACCCAGGCCGTGGTATTTTGTGGAAGAGCCACACTCAAGGGGCCAAAGAGCCGCGGTTTGCCAACCACTGGCTTAGACCGCATCGCACTTGCTCAAACCATTCATGTTCCCCTCCAGACGTCCCCAGGATCTGGACCCACCCAGAGAGTCCCTGCTGAAAAGCCCAGCTGCCTGCGTCCTTTACGACCCCCGCCTCCCCATCCCTGGGTGCCCACGCCACTGTGGGGCTCAGCCCACCCGGTCTGCAGATGACCTAAAACATTTAGAATCCGGAGCGCTCTCGGCCTCCTGTGTTCCTCCTTCGGCGACCCTACCACTACCAACATCTGCAAAGATCCTGCTTCCTAGTAGGGTCACATTCTGAGGTTCTCGGGCCGCCATGTATTTTGGGAAACGTTGCTCAACCCAGTATAATGGCCCTTTATGACTTCCCGGTCACGCCTCGCTACTTTCTCCGCCCCTCTCACTGCTCCACACAGAATTTCAAGCGGGGAACACAGCTCCAGGCGCCCACCCATCTCCAGGAGGTCGGAGGTCGCCTGCGAGGAGGGCCTGGGACTCTGAGCCTGCATGGGGGATGGCGGACTTCACTGGACACTCGTGCCAGGGGACGAGAGCCAGCCAGAGGGCAGCGGGGCCTGGCAATGCCCCCTGCATTTCCGGCGGTGGGGCTGTCAGAGGGCCTGCTCCTCGCACATCCGGGCCTGGCCCTGCTCAGGCCTGACCCTTCCGAGCACAGAGTGTCCCCTTGGGCAACAGCTCTATTAATAGCCTTCCTGTGGGTGTTCTGGGACAGCCATTCATGATCTCGTCCTCACACGAGCCCCCCCACTCCACGCCATTCATGAATGTGCCCCGCCCTGCCCCCCATCTTGGCAGGGTCCCTGCTCTGCCCTGTGCCCTCTCTCTGTCCCTCCTTCACTTTCCTTCTCCGTTTGCAGAGTGTCCGCGGGATCCAGGCCAGTGTGTGCTTGTTCTTCTCAATGGCCTCCTCGAGGTAGAGGCTGCTCATGGCACACTCTAAGGAAGCCCTGGCAGCCTGGAGATGCGCCCTGGCCAGGGACTGCGAAGTGGAAGGCGCCCCCTACAGGTGTGCCAGCAGCAGCGGGAAGCCGCTCTTTGCCCTGCACGCAGAGGGCTCTCTCCCAGATGCCCCCATGGCTTCCTGGAAGACTCCCGACTCCATTCTCCTGTGACGAAGACGGAGGGAGGGGAGCTGGTTACCCCAGAGACCGGTGACATGCTCAGAGCCTTTCACTCATCCTTGTTCTTGGGCCTTTATCTGAGACAGTGGCTCTCAATGGAGTGCCTTATCCTCCATGTGGTTGGCAGTTATGAGCAGAACAAGGACCATGGGCCGGGTACAGAAGGTCACCAGGCTGGGAAGCCCCAGATGCCTAGTAAGGGACAACTGTAGGGTGGCCTTTTCTGGGCCTGGAACTGACCCAACCAGACCAGCGACCCCAAGGTTGACCTCAGGACCAGCTGCCCTGGATAAGGACCCTCTGCCCTGGGGCCCACCAGTCCATCAGTGAAGACCTAGACCCTGAAAGGAGACACCTGGAAAGCTGCTAAATATTCTTATTAAGATCTTCCCCTGGGCCCTCACTGGTTTGGCTCAGTGGATAGAGCGTCAGCCAGCTGACTGAAAGGCCCCAGGTTCAATTCTGGCCAAGGGCACATGCCTGGGTTGCAAGCTCGATCCCCAGTAGGAGACATGCAGGAGGCAGCCAATCAATGATTCTCTCTCATCATTGATGTTTCTATCTCTCCTTCTCCCTTCCTCTCTGAAATCAATAAAATATATTAAAAAAAAAAAGATCTTCCCCTGGGACCTCCCCTAAGATCACCCTTAAAACCTTTCCCTTTCCTTCCCCCTCTCCTCTTCTCTGTTTCCACAGTGTCCGCAGGATCTGAGCTGGTATGTGCTCAGCAATGACTCCCCAGGCGCATGTACCATTCCCTTCCTCACTCCCAAGCTCCAAGCGCCCTTCCTTTACCTCTATAACCTGTTTCCTAAGTGCATTTCTTCCAGGAATTACTTTTTCTGCTCCTGAACTTTACCAAATAAATGTTCTCTTATAGTTTGGGTCTCGGCTATGAATTCTTTCCTTGCCAGAACCCAAGTACCAATGTTGCTGGACCCAGGTCCAGTCTGGCCCCGTGGGTCTAACGCTGGTGCTGCTCCCGCCGCCTATAGCACCGAGAGGACACCTGGCATTGTCTGGAGTCAGTTTTGTTGCCACAATTTTGGTGAGAGTGTGGAAGCCAGGAATGCCGCTAAGTACATAGGATAGCCCCCCTGCCTCTCCCCACCAGCCCTGCCCCAGCAAAGATTTATCTGGTCTCAAATGTCTGGAGGTCAAGGTTAAAGAACCCTGATCTAAAAGGACAAAAAGCCTACATATTTCAAGAGTTTTAAAGCAGCATATATATTTTTTAAAGAGCTAGTTTATTGATTTTTAGAGAGAGAGAAAGGGAGAGGGAGAGAGAGAAACCTCGATGTGAGAACACATTGGTTGGCTCCCTCCTGCATGTCCCCTGCTGGGAATTGAACTGCAGTCTGGGCATGTGCCCTTGACCGGGATGAATTGGCAACCTCCCAGAGCACAGGACGATGCCCAATCAACTGAGCCACACTGGCAAGGGCTATAGCTGCAAAATTTAGACTAATAAAAAACCTAGGCACTATCTACCTAATTAGAAAATAATTATGTTAAGAATATTAAATTCAGTGGACTATAAAGTGAACATTTAAAAAGATAAATATGACAGTTCTTTAAGAATGTTGAGATGAAATTAAAATTATATATGATTATATATTATATATATATATGAATTCCTCAAATGATTGAACGTAAAGTTACTATCTGACTCACCAGTTCCACTCTTAAATATATACCCGAGAAAGAGATGAAAATGTATGTCTACATTTTGCTGCTCCCTTACCACTGGTTGAATCCACCATGAAGCTGGAGAACCATAAGCCAGTCTATACATATGCCATAGAAGTCAGCCTCCCGGGCACTGAGTGGGGTGGAGAGGATGAAGGGTGGACCTCAAGATTTCCAACACAAAAGGTAACTATTGGTTAGTCAAGGAAACACATCCATCAAATGGATTAACTGAGTTAATGCATCTACACACATTAGGTCAACAAAAAATGCGAACAAAACACACGTGGCACATGCCTTCAGCAGCACGACGAGACAGAGAACACAACCACCAATAAGTTACCTGTGGGTCCCAACGCCAATCCCAGCAGATTTACTCTGTCATTGCCGGTCTGCAGGAGGGAGCAGCTGGGAGGGAGGCTTAAAGGATTCAGTTACAAGAAGAAGGAAGGATGAGGAAGAGCAGGAAGAGGAGGTGGAGGAGGAGGAAGCAGAGGTCATCGACAAAATCCATCCCAGAAAGCTTACGTCCACCTAAGTGTCCAACTGTTGCATGGCGGGAACGGCGCCGGGTATTAGACCTGTGGGGTCAGACGGGACCTGGGTTCAGCAATCTTGTCTCTTGGGTTCCGGAGAGGAAAGAATGCAGAGCCAAGACCCAAGCTCTGAGGAGATTTATTTGGTAAAGCACAGAAGCAGAAGTAACTCACAGAAGAGATGGATTAAGAAAACAAATTATAATGCAATGGAAGGGCCCGTGGAGCTTGGGAGCCAGGAAGGTTACAGTAACACACCTGGAGGAAGGGGAGTCCGAGGGGGAGGGAGAGAGGGAAGGGGAAGGGCCCACTGACAGGCTACGAGGAGGAAGAGCGTGCTGGGTCCTCGGTCCTAGGGTTTTAAGGGTGATTTTAGGGGAGATTGCAGGGAAGATCTCAATAGAATATCCATCAGCATTCCAGTTGTCCTTTCAGGGTGTGGTCCGCACTGATTGATTGGTGGGCCCCAGGGCAGGGGGCATTACTCAGTGCAGCTGCTCTGAGGTCAGCCTTGGGGTCTCTGATCTGGATTGGTTGCTTCTCTGCGCCTGGAGCTGGAATACGACTGAGGCCTAAATGTTATCTCTAGGGAGGGAAGCTCAGGGGTTCCAAACCTCATGGTCAGCCATATGTGAGGGGGCAGAGGCCATCCTGGGGGTGAGGTCCCCCCTACAATTGTTCTTTGCTCGGCACCTGGGGCTTTCTGCCCTGGCGACCTTCTGTGCCCAGCCCGTGGTCCTTGCTCTGCTGTGCCTGCCTGACGGACACCCAACAAATACTGAGCCCAGATCTAGGGCTTGGCAGTTCCCCGCACCTGCTACAGGGAAGGGGGTTCGAAGGTGAGCGGGTGAGAGCCGGCAGCCTTGGTACAGAAGCTTCTGGAAGGACTCGAGCAGCAGTTGGAGTGGCCATCACTCCTGCCCTTTTCAGAGGTGCAGGCCGTTCTCCCAGACAGTCCTCTGCGGGGCCTCTCTCCCTCCTCGGTGGCCCCCATGCCTCTGACCCCACTTCCCCTGTGGCTGGGTTTTGCCGTCTCTCTCGCTGCCCCTTCATCTTTGCACAGTCGTTCTGTGGTGTGTGTGTGTGTGTGTGTGTGTGTGTGTGTGTGTGTGTTTAATGAACTCCCTTGAGTTCAGAAAATGGAGGGACAGTGACAGTCATTTTGTCACCCTGTACCTGGCAAATACTTTTATTTTTTTAAAGCAAGATTTGCTTAGAAGCCACAGCTTCGGCCCCATGATGTTCTTTCTCCACTTCTGTCATAAGCCATCTGCCTTCCTGGGCGACCCTGCCCTTTCAGCCTGCTGCTTGTTAACACAGGTTATCGGGAAGGGATGGTGACTCTGGTCAAGCATATTTTCAGGGGGTCCATCTGCTGTGTCTCTGCAGCCTCATTTGTAATACAGATGAAAAGTCCTGAATTAGAACACAGATGAGCAGCGGAAGGAGGCAGGAGGGAGGGCACTCGTCACCCCTCCAGGACTCCACCGAACAGATAACCATCCCCCGGTTGCCCCTGCTTTTTCCGTTACACGTTGGCTTGGTGCCTGGAGAAGAGGTGTTGGCACCTGGAGGCCTTTCTGGATGACTTCACCTCTAGACCTTGCCTCTCAAAATTCCAGCCAAATCAGCTCTACCCTTTAAGGGTTGGAAGCGGGGTGCGCATTCCAGAAGCTCCTTGTCACACCTAGGCTTTTACTGAGTGACAATGGACAATTAGCATCCCGGCGCCAAGGGCATGGGAGGGTCAGGGGAGCCTTGTCCCTGCTCCACGCTTGTCCCTCTGGCTGGACCTGCGATGCTGGAGGAAGACCTTTGTAGTTGACTTTGCTCAGGGAGATCAGAACCATGGACAGCGATCGGGACGCGCGGGAGACCAGCAGGCTGGAGATCAGAGCAAAGGAACTGATGGGGTGGGAGGAAAGATGCGATGCAGGAGTGGGGTGTTGCTGGGGCTTGGAGTCACCCCTATACCCTGCACTTGTCTAGGGGGAACCTCCATAAGCTGGGGTTCCCCCTCCCCTTTCCAGGAATGGTTGGGGTGGGGAGGGAAGGGGAAAGCGCCACGCTAAGGTCCCTGGATTTTTGCCAGGAAACGGAAGGGGAAGGGAGGTTGGTTACCCGTCTACCATCCCCCTCACCCCTCACCCTGCATTCCTGCCCCTGGCCAGTCCCATTTCTATACAAGGCCTGCTCTCCGCTGCCTCCACCCCTGGATAGTAATGTCCCAGGCAGGGAGGGGTGCATTCCCCAGCCCTGAGCTCAGCGGGTGGGAATGTGACTGATAAATCAGAGATAACGCCAGAGGGCAGGGCTTGTGGGTACCCAGGCTGGGGATAAAAGGCCCTGGATCGGGAGGGTCCAGGAGAGCGTCCGCCCTCGGAACGGGAGGTGAGCTGGTAAACCAGGACAGAACAGCAGCAGCTTCTACCGGCTTCTCCAGCAACATGGACCCGAAGACAGGGCTGTCCAGAGCTCTCTTGCTCCTTCTGCTCCTGCACGTGATGCTGCTAGGAGGTCGTTCGCACCCGCTGGGTGGCCCTAGCCCACGCCCCCACTTGGAACGGTCCGGAGCCCAGGTGAGCGGTGCAGGGCTGCGTAAAGGCATCGGGACTGGGTACCGGTTGGGCTCAGGTGAGGGGTCGTGGGACACGGACTCTTCCCATCTATTGCAGGAGCCGCTGGACCGTCTTTCGGGCACATTTCGGGGGCTGCAGGCGGGGAAGACCGCCCCGGAGCCCCTCCCGCAAGGACGCAGCTCCAAGGCAGCCGGGGAGGCCAGGCGCGCAGCTCCTGCTGCCGGCTTCGGGCCCCGTAACCAAGTCCTCCACAGCCCCAAGAGGATGCGCGACTCGGGCTGCTTTGGCGGGAGGCTGGACCGGATCGGCGCCTCCTCCAGCCTGGGCTGCAACGGTGAGCTCCCTCCCAGCCGCCCTGGGCACCCCCACCCCATGCCCGTGGGTCCCACCCATACAGTCCCGCCCGTACGGTATGTTGGTCTCTTGGGACCACACTCTGAGAAAGGGCCACCCGGACATCACTCCCTCTCGTCGACAGTCCGCAGGGCCAGCGGGTGCCTCTCTGGGGCTATCTCTATGTCGACACGTTCATTACCAAGCCCACGAGCCTCTCCCTCCTTGCACCCACCGCCTGCATCTGTTGTCACAAGCACAGAGATGCTGCCGGGTGGAATTCAGCCCCTCCTTGGAGCAGAGAGAGCCCTAAATATTTCCTCCTGGTTTCCCCTCTCCTGTTTGTAGCTGCAAAGACTGGGGGTCACCAGGGCGGCCCTGGTCCCGTTTACAGACAGGAAACTGAGAATCCACGAGATGGATTCTTCCAAAGCCTCAATTATCCAGATCCGCTGAGGATGGGGCGGGGCACGGCAGTGGCGGGGATCCACCTGTCTCCCTCGCCAACACCATCACCGCCCTCTCTCCCCACAGTGCTGAAGAGGTATTAGGAGCAAGTCCTGGCCACAGAGATCTGCACCCGATTCACCATCAACTCCCACCACCACCACCACCGGTCCCCTTGGAAGCAACTCTCGTATATTTATTGTTTTTTAACTTATTAGCTTGTTTTCTATAAGACGGCCCTCACCTTTGGGCCCTAGTTTTCCGTGATGAGGTAAAGTCAACATTAAAGCTTTTTCTTTGGAAACTGATCTGTCTCAGTGTGTTCAATATAAGTCTTCAACAAAACAACAAAAACACCAAACAACAACAACCACCCCCAAACTGCGTGTTTTCTTGGAGGCCCCCAAGGGTGTCTTAGTGGTGGGAACAGAGCCTCAGGTGCTGGTCAAGCAAAGCGGGTGGGGGGAGGCTTTTTCTTTCTTTTCTTTTCCATTTTATTTATTTTTAAAATAATAACTTTTATTGATTTCAGAGAGGAAGGGAAAGGGAGCGAGAGGTAGAAACAGCAATGATGAGAATCATTGATTGGTTGCCTCCTGCATGTCCCCTGCTGGGGATGAGGCTGCCATCCCTGGGTATCAAACCATGTCCTCCTGGTTCATAGGTCTACACCCAACTACTGAGCCATTCCAGCTGGGCGGGGAGGTCCTGTTTTCCTGTAAGAGTCTCCGTGCTCTGAAATGTCTAGAAATACCTCCAGCAACTGAGACGCTTTCGGAGTCTGTTTCCCCAAAAAACAGCACGGGGCCCTGATGTTTATGAGCAGCGTGAGGGTGTGTCCCACTGGGTTTGTCCCTGCCTGCGGTTCCCTCCCTGGTGCCTGCTGTTTCCAAAAGGTCTAAGCCAGTGGTGGGCAAACTCATTAGTCAACAGAGCCAAATATCAACAGTGCAACGGTTGAAATTTCTTTTGAGAGCTGACTTCTGCACATGGGCCACAAAGTTTCAATCACACGGTGGCATTTTGCTGGTGGGAGGGGAGTTTCACTTGGTGCCTCTGCTACCTTTCCTCTCGGCTCAGGTGATGAAGATACACCCCTCCCAGAGCACCCAGCCAGGCTCCACAATCCCTCCAGGTGGTCTGCTCGCCTCTCAGCTGAGCTCAGGTGGTGGGGTCTGTCTGATACAGACCCATCATTCCAGGAAAGAGGAGCCTGAAGCAACTGTGAAGGAGCCACATGTGATGGAGGGGTGTAGGGGGGTTGGGAGGTGAGCCTGGGGTCCCCCATGCGCTGCCGCTCAGGGAGCGCCCTCTGTGTTCGGGGTTTGTGGGCAGCCTGGCAGCACATATTATCTGTGGGTGCTCCATCAAACTGGCTTCCTTTACCTATGCCCCTCGAGGCTCTAACCATGGCCACATCCTCCCTGACTTCCCTGTTATCAACCTCGTCCCATGAGGAAGCTGCCAGAGGATGTATCTCCAGGGATGCTTGTCGGTTGAATCTTCCCAGAAAGACGTGTTGGTGAAAACACAGCTGGGGGGCTGGCCCTGCTGCCTTCAGAGCGGGGAGGAGGGGCGGGAGGGGCAGACAGACAGACTGTGCTGGGTCCCCAGGCTATGCTGGGTCCCCAAGGTTAAGAATCGGGACAGCTGGGGCCCGGGTGCTCCATCTGGTCGCTGAGCCTGTGACATTCCCACAGAGTCAGATGGAAACAAAGTCCTGAGCGTGGCCACTGTCTTTGTCAGGTGTGGTTCTAAGCCCTCTGTCTGTGAGTCCCGAGGCTTTTCCTGCACAGCTTTCAGGACCAGTCTGATTCCACCGAGGGGCCTGCTTCTCCCGTGGGGTCAGAGGTCAGCCCCAGGCAGCTGCCTGGATGTCCGGAAGCATTTCCAAACCCAACCTTGGTGCCTGTCCTGGGACCCGGGCTCCCCGCCGTGTGCCCAAAGTGCCCTCCTCTTTGCGGGGCACAGTCCCTGCCCACTCAGCCTCAGGATGCTGGCCGCAATTCCATTCAGTAGTTTGCATGCCTCCCCTATAGGACCCCCCCTTATTTTATTTTATTATTTTTTTGTTAATCCTCACCGATGGATATTTTTCTCATTGATATTTTTAGAGAGTAGAAGGGAGGGGGAGAGACAGAGAGAAAGACACACACACACATGGACTGCTTACCTTCTGGTGCGTCCTGACCAGGACTGGATCAAGCCTGAAACTGAGGCATGAGCTCTTGACTGGAGTCAAACCCAGGACCCTTCAGTCCTTGGGCCGCCGCTCTATCCACTGAGCCAAACCAGCCAGGGCCAGCAGCTCCCACTTTCCCTGGCTGCCAGAGGCCCCTGGGTTCCCCCGGGGCAGGCAGGGGGTGCGCTCAACCAGCATCTGGCAAGAGTTGGCTCTTTAGAACCCAGCGCCTGGATTCCCAGGTGGGACCCATCTGACCTGGTTCCCAGAGTTCTCTGCGGGGAGGGAGGGTTAAGCTCCAGTTGCTCAAGGTGGTCACTTTCTTTTTTTCTTTCCCTTTCTTTCTTTCTTTCTTTCTTTCTTTCTTTCTTTCTCGTTCCTTCTTTCCTTCCTTCCTTCCTTCCTTTCTTCCTTTTAATATATTGTATTGATTTCTTACAGAGAGGAAGGGAGAGGGACAGAGAGCTAGAAACATCAGTCAACTGCCTTTCCCCCCCCCCCCCCGGCCCACTGGAGATGTGCCTGCAACCAAGGGACATGCCCTCGACCAGAATCGAACCTGAGACCCTTCAGTCTGCAGGCCGACGCTCTATTCACTGAGCTGAACCAGCTTTGGCAGTCACTCCCCCACTCTCTGGGTGTTTCCCGGCGTCTGCTCCAAAATAAACGACTTTTGCTTGAATCCTTGTCTCAGGTTCAGGAGACGCTCTGGAATGGCCCCACCTTCTCCCCCAGCCCCACCCTCGATGGTGAGAGCCTGGGAAGCTTCCTTGCTCCCTGCTGGGCTGACCACCCAGGCCGGCACCGTG
>PVJN01019655.1:5177-37193 GCA_004026805.1 Lasiurus borealis
TCCAGTTCCATCCAGGTTGCTGCAAATGGTGAGAATTCCTTCTTTTTAATGGCAGCATAGAATTCCATTGTGTAGATGTACCACAGTTTTCTGATCCACTCATCTGCTGACGGGCACCTAGGCTGTTTCCAAATTGTAGCTATTGTAAATTGTGCTGCTATGAACATAGGGGTGCATAAATCCTTTCTGATTGGTATTTGTGATTTCTTAGGATAAATTCCTAAGAGCGGGATTACAGGGTCAAATGGGAGATCCATTTTTAGTTTTTTGAGGAAACTCCATACTGTTCTCCACAGTGGCTGCACCAGTCTGCATTCCCACCAACAGTGCACAAGGGTTCCTTTTGCTCCGCATCCTCGCCAACACTTGCTTGTTGATTTGTTGATGATTGCCATTCTGACCGGTGTAAGATGGTATCGCATTGTCCTTTTGATTTGCATCTCTCGGATGATTAATGACTTTGAACATGTTTTCATGTGTCTCTTGGCCTTCCTTCTGTCATCTTTCGAAAAGGTTCTATTTAGGTTTGTTGCCCATTTTTTATTGGATCGTTCATCTTCCTTTTATTAAGTTGTATAAGTTAGGTGTAGATTTTGGAGATTAAACCTTTATCAGTGATAACATTTGCAAATATGTTCTCCTATACAGTGATCTTTCTTGTTGTTTTGTTGATGGTTTCTTTTGCTGTGCAAAAGCTTTTTATTTTGATGTAGTCCCTTTTGTTTATTTTTTCTGTAGCTTCCATTGGCTTTGGAACAGTATCAGTGAAGAAGTTCTTTCGGCATATATCTGAGATTGTGCTGCCTGTGGATTCCTCTAGTATTTTTATGGTTTCCCTTCTAATGTTTAAGTCCTGTATCCATTTTGAGTTTATTTTTGTTTTTGGTGTAAGTTGGTGGTCCGGTTTCATTTTTTTGCATGTATCTGTCCAATTTTCCCAACACCATTTATTGAAGAGGCTATCATGGCTCCATTGAGTGTTCATGCCTTCTTTGTCAAATATTAGTTGAGCATAGTGGTTTGGGTGTATATCTGGGTTCTCTATTCTATTCCATTGGTCTTTATGTCTGTTCTTGTGCCAGTACCAGGCTGTTTTTGAGAACAGTTGCTTTGTAATATAGCTTGAAATCTGGTATTGAGATCCCACCTACTTTATTCTTCCCCCCACTGTATTTTGATGATGCACTTTCTGTCTGTGAAGAACCAGAATCACTGGATTTAAGCAAATGTGTTCGACTATCATGGTGTAATTTTTCAGGCAGGTGGCCTGAACAAGCCAATTCATTGTCTTTATTTGCCATGTCTCAGCCCCCACTTCTAGGGGACTGTTTCTTTTTAAAACAAGAATATGGAAAAGGATAATGAACTTTCTTTCTGTGATAGATCACCTCAAGTAGTTTATCTGGGCTTTTAACAGCACGCCCAATTGTTCTATTTATGTAAGCAGCCAACTATTTTTTTTGAGATTTCTTAACCTCCTTCATATTCTTATTAATGAAATTAGAGATCCTTTTTCTAGGATGATCAATGGAATGATCCTCAATATTATTATCAAAGTTCTGTTTATTAACATTGTGGGTTTCAGATGGCATAATCTCTTAAATACCCGCACCTCATTGTACTGTACCGGGGTGCCTCAGTCTAGCCCTGGTGCTGACCAACTGCATCTGGAAGCCTAGAGAGTCCCCAGGCTCCCGGGCTGAGCCCCACTCAGGGCCAGTCAAACGCCGGGAAAGTGTATTTTTTAAATGGATTTCCCAACTCCCAGGCCTCACTGCAGACCTACTGAATTACAATTTTTTGGAGATAGGGCCTAGGAATATGTATTTCAACAGGCTCCCAGGTAATTTGGATGCGTACAAAAGTTTGAAAACTATTGCCTCACCAGAGCAGAAATCATTATGTACTGTATAGTGCTTGGCACAGTGATGCTTAGTGGATTATTGCAAAATCTATGAATAATATGAGAGTGATAGACTGAGAAAACTGGGCATACATAGGTAGAGACTATTACCTCCTTCACAGAAAAATTTGAGATGTAGTTTCAAGTCTCTCAACTTTCTCCTTGCCTTGTTCTCATTCTAAAGTAGAAGATACTCACTGTATTACCATTGCAATATTACCTGTATATTTTTCATAGTTTTCCTTTAACAGATTAAGAAAATTTATGTCTATTGCTGAGAGTTTTTTTTTTTTTAAATTAGAAATGGAGGTTGGATTTTGTCAAATGCCTTTTCTGCATTGATTGAAATTATTAAATTATTTTTCTTTTTTAGATGTTAACACTGATTTTTGAATGCTTAAACTTTGTGTTTTAGCAACTCATGCAAGGAAACAAAAGTTTGCAGTGGATAGTTTCAATCAGAGATAATGGCCTAGCTTTGGTCCTCATTTATTTTTTGAGATTATCTGAAAAGTTAAATATATTAATATTTGTTTTATTGTTATTTTTTATTTTTAAAAACTATTTTTGGTACTAATAGAAACTGAAAAACTAAACTGATTCAGGACAGTATAAAAACAAGTGTTTTGGGGAACTGTTTGCTATAAATCTTATAATATGTGTCTATTGTATTTCCATTTTGTCAACTCTATGTAAAGAGTGAGATTGTCATGCCTATTTTCTGTTAGACTCAGCTTTATGTGTCTGTGCTATAGGAGACAGGTGATCTTCAGAACAAAAGAAATTATTTCAGTAAATTCCTCCTATTACTGAATTCGAGGTAACGCCCACTTACCATCTATTTAGGGAAATAACATCACAATTTATTTGATTTAGCCTTTGCTTGTAGGTGACATCCAGCTCTAAGCCAAGTGATAAGGTGTTAGACATACCAGATCAGCTGCTCATGGAAAGTGTACTTGATTATGTAGTATGTGTCCTGCTATACAGTAGCCAATGTCAGTTTGCTCGCTCTGTTAAATGGCTCTTCTTTCCACGGTTGATTGGACTTTAATTTTAGACTAATGAGTAAAGCTACCAGTGAGGAGAGTTTTAGAGTAGTTCCTCCCACTGAAAAAGATTCCATTGGTGAACTTATTATTTTTTTTAAATTATCAAGCTTGCTTGTCACTATTTTCCATTCCTTTTCCAAGGTCTCCCATTTATTTAATGCATTGGCAAGGGGAGGATATTTGGCAATGTGTTGCTGTAAATACCCAGTATTATCCTATATAATAAAAGCATAATATGCAAATTGTCTCATTGGGCAGTCCTTTGACCGAGAGTTTGACCACTCACTATGATGTGTGCTGACCACCAGGGGGCAGTGCAGAACATGGCAGGCATTGGTGATGTGCTGCGACCTCTCGCTGGCTACCTGGGGATGGGGGTGATGGGAATAGAGGTGCAGTAAGAATGTGGGGTGTCCGCTGAGCTCAGTCTCACTCCCCCTGCAACCCTCCTCCAGGATGCCAGGGCTTGCATGATGGAGAAGCCCCTGCACTCAGGTCCCAGGAGTCCACAAAGAGCCTGCCCCACACCCATGCAGCCTCTTCCTGATGAGCCAGGCCACAACCGCCAGGACTGCAAGGCCAGCTGGGAGAGAGCACGCTGCCCGCCCAGCTTTTGTGGCACCTCATATGACCTAGCATTTCACTCAAGATGTATAACCAAGAAACTTAAACATATGTCCATACAAAATCTTTTACATAGATGTTCATAGTAGTATTATTCATTACTAATGGCCTGGTGCACATTGAAAGGGAATTAATTAGAGGAAATATTTTAATATTGCTATTTGCCCTTTCTCTATAATAGAAGTGTCAGAGATGAAAGAAATTAGTAAAATGTATATGAAAATAATATATACATTTATTAATAAATAATAACAATATAATATAACAACAAAGACATGATATAAAAACAACAAAAACATGATATGAAAACAACAAAAACATGATATAAAAACAACAAAAACATGATATAAAAACATTGATAAAAAACGACTAATATATTGATTAAACTTATTCTAATATCTCCCTGTATACCACATTAAGAGTGAAAACACTCTCGCAGTGCTTGACTAATTTCCCTTGTGATAAAGTATTTACAACTTTAACTTTAACAGCACATGCTCTTTGAACTTGAGAGAAAGCAAGATATAGCTGACCATGTCTGATAACAGGTTCAGGCGGGAATATTCCTACTCTATCTATAGTTTGTCCTTGTGATTTAATAATAGTCATCGCAAATGCTGGAATCAGGGGAAACTATCTTTGAATTAATTTAAATGGAAGGCCAGTGTCAGATGGAAACAAATCAATTCTTGGAATCAGAATAACCTCTCCTTCTGCAGATCCTGTTAATGCTTCAACTTCAATAATGTTAGGTCGTAATCTTTTGATAATAAATCTAGTACCACTACAAAGACCCGATTTATTATTAATATTTATCAGCATGATGATTGCACCCACTTTCAATTTTAATTTATGACACGGCATTCCTGAAGGAGTCATACTATTAAGAAATTCGGTGGGAAAATTTTCCTTTTCAGCATCATCTGTTGAATCAATGGAATCATCACTCAAATACAGCATGTGTGAAAATCTGCATCAAGTATATCCAAATTTTCTTCATTTAATTTTTGAACATGCTCATGTTTTGGATAAAGAATCACACATTTAGATATATTTTTAATATTACCTATGGATATTGTATTTCCAAAAGTAGTTTCAATAATAGATCCATTACAAATCATTTAACAGGGGATTTCAATAATATCCATTCTTAAATGAAAACTGCTATCAACTTTGCCATCTCCAAGTTTTACTAACCATTCACTATAAGCAGAATTCTTTGATCTCATATTTAAGAGACAACTTTCTGAAACATCCCCAAACATCATAATACTTTAAACTCGTTTGTATTATGGCTGATCGCATAGCATGTGGCACAATACTGAGACATTGTCGAAAATCCCCTCCAAAAGAAGTACTTTCCCACCAAATGCAACATTCAAATTCATAATTTCTCTTAGTAATCTATGGCATGTAGGGCATGACTGGATGCCATGGTGCATTAATCAATAATGAGAAGTTTGGTCCTTTTAATGGTTTTAGCAACTTCACTCTTTATATTGATTCTAAAAGTTGAAGTTTAATTTAATGAAATTGGTAATTTATGCTGGGAATGAAAGGTTCTTCCCCTAGAAGTAAATTTGCAGCAATTCCTGTAGACACTGTGGGTAAAACAGTAATACCACGACCCCTAATATAATGTATTAAAACTTCATAAAGGTAATTTTTTCCACTACCACCTGGACCATACAAGAAAAAGCATTTGGGGTGTGCAGTTTGATCTTTGATGGCTGAATTTATAGTCTGAAATTCTGCCAACTGTTCATAATTTAGAGAATTTATCAAAACTTCTCCCTGTTGTTGCTCATACAATTCATGACATGTATTTGCATTTGTTAATAAAGAACAGTCTGGAAGTTTGAAATGTGGACATTTCATTCCATGCAATGTAAATACATCTTGAATTCCATTAAGGGCATGTATTTCATAGTTCACACAGGCATCTTCTCTTCGGTGTAATTTCCAACAGAAATCTTCAATAAAATGAGATTTATTCTCAGCCCATAATTTGTCTGCATCAGAAGGACATCCAAACACACACATATATGCAAAAAGTTGCTGTGGTTGTTTGGGCATATTAAGGATGATTGCATTGTCAACCATATCTTCCCAGATATTGCTTTTATTAATAATCCTTGATGTTTAGCAGCTTCATCAAATGAAATGTATCATAAATTACATCTTCTACAGTTCACAGATCATCAAAATTTATCGCAACTTTTACATGCAGAAACAAAAGTCTAAGGTAATATCGTTCTGGTTCTCTAAAGCTCACAGTGAACACTCTACCTCATACTTTATTCCCATCCTTTTGTCGTTTTGTCCACAAAAAATTATTAAACACATAATGTTGTGGAATCTCCTAATAATGATTATGTGCATCAGAATCTTCTCTATTTAATAAGAACCAAGCCATCAAAGTCGCGTTATGCTTTTAGCCCTATCTATAACTTCAGAAAAGTAATCATATGAAAATACAAATTTTGTTCATTTGGCAAGTGAATAGTTAATCTTGTGATTGCATGATATTGGTTATGCATTCATATTGCAAAAAGTCTCCCAAGAGCTTCAGGAGCACTCACATACCTCGAGTCAATCAAGTCCTGTACTTCATCATGGTTGATAATATTTTTTCAGAAATTTGAATATTTGCACAATCGGGCTCTTTATAGACGTATTTAAATAATTATTTTAAAGTTTTAATCAATTCAAAGACTTCAATGTTTACATGACAGTTATAGTTAAGGCAAAAATACAGATTATAAGGGACAATCCAAGTGTTATTGACAATTTTATTCCCAATAGATATGGTGCTACCAGATCTTCATTTGTATTTTGGATATCCATCAATATTTCCAATGGTCGCATTTTGAAATTCTTTTGGACATCCCTTTGAACATTTCCCATTTTCCATACATGTACTATTTGGATTTTGTATTCCACATGGTCCATGTGCCATATTTGATTTTACAATTTGAAAAAGTCGAGGACACTGGTCTTTATCTGAATTTCTGCCTTAACTACATGGTCAATGTCATCTTCTGCATGTAATTTGGACTCACTATCTAATGTCAATAATATGTGAGTGTGAGGCAGTCTACGTTTCTGAAATTCAATGACATAAATTTTAGCTATTACTTTGCCAAATAAATGGAATTTACATATGTCATTTAAAAGAGCATTCAGTTTAATATTAAAAACTCTGGCTACCAAGTCAGGTCTGTTTTCAACTTCTTTCCAGCATTGTAAATTGTTTGTAATATCTACCCATTTGGGGTTGCATGTCATGGTTATGAATAAATCTGGCTTGCCATACTTTGTTACAATTGCCATAGCATCCTGATATTGCTGCTGCATATTTCTGGGACTACCCTCAAAAGACGATGGATATATTATCATTTTACCAACTGGCACATTGTCATTTTCAAATTTAGATGTTATATAATCCATCAAACCACTATATTTTTCAACTCTCAACTTAGATTTGTTTGCTTTAATGAAATTTATCTGATTGGCTTCTATTTTTGAATATGAATCGACAATATACTGTTGAGTTTATTTTTTTGCATTTAAAATAGGATTGAACGTGTCCTGGATAGAGAGATGAAATTCATAATACTGCATTCGTGTGACTCATATCCTTACATTTTGTCTAGTATCATTGCCAATTACACTGTCGTCTCTGAGTCTTAATGCAATATTTGTTCTCCAGCCTTTTTCACCATGTGGAAAAGAATAGGATATGTCATTGCATCTAATGCAGGAAACAGAATATTATTTTGTTTCATTTTAGTGGTATTCAGATTATTGGGGTCTGGTTTACAATGAATGAAGAAGTTTCTTTCAAAAGGAGGCTCTCCATCATTGTTTCTGAATATGATGGCTATTTCGGTTATATGGGGAAAGTTATATCTTTCTGGATACTGTTAAGATCATATTTAATCACTATTGTTACTTCTGTGGGAGCAATGCCTTTCACTGCTGCTTCAGATTGGGCTTCCTTTTCTACCTCATGTGGCATCTTGTATGATTTTGTTAATTCATTTATTTCATGCATGATGTTGTTGCTGTTGATCATGAGTCTTTCTGAGCAACCTTGGTTTTCTGGCATTGCTAATCTTTTACTCATCACTTTGGCCATATCTAAAATATAGAGTTGATCAAACTTCCAAGAAACATCATCAGAAGGACTAAAGTTCCAGTATGGTGATAAACTAGTCCATGTATTCTAAAACAGTATGGCCCATATCCTGATGGTGATGCAATATTTGCACCCATTGAAGCAAAAGCAAAAGAACTATTTATCGAATTAATATTTTCCATGACATTTTTACTGTCAAGATCTTCATTTATCATTAATTTTAAGAAGTATGCCAGGTATCCTGGAAAATGTATATTATTTGGATAAACTTTACCTTTGCTACAACATCAAGTAAATTTTCCATTAGATGGTTTTTCATCAGAGAAACTTAGTGATAGGCAAAATTAACATGTAATAGTCGTTCCATCACAACTATGTTCAATAATTGCATCCTCATTTACTTCACTTTCACTGTGAAGACAGTTCCTACCAGTATTGGTAGTACTTGTTGATCTTGTTGATGCCACTGCCTATGTTAAACTTTGGAGGTACATTGTGCCAATAGTTGGTCCTCAGACATTTTCTGTTGACTATGTTGCTTTCTTTTGGCTACAGGGGTATGTTATGCCACTAGCTGGTCTTCAGATACATTGTGTCAACTTCACTGGCTATAGAGAGCACCTGGAAAAGGCCCCTGAGCTGATTGTCATCTGAATCCAGTGGCACCTGGCAGAGCCATGCCCTGGAAACATACCTTGCCAGAGGCAGGTGTGTTGTCAGTCCGACCTTTTAGCCAGGGGGTGGATTTCATTATCTAATTCTAGCCAGGCACCAGGAACAAACATAATTATCCAGGCCCACCCAGAAGTGACAATTACAAAGAAGCCACAAGAATGCACATATTTTCTTTATCTTAAACTTTAGTAAAACTTCCTGGTATCTTACTGTATAAAATAAATGTGCTGTATCAGCTCTGAGTCCCTGTCTCTCCATCAGAGGACAGCTGTCCCACCAGGTCCCAGCTTTCCCTACTGTCTTTGTGTCTGTTTCTTTCATTTTTTCAACCCCTATTACCCCTACTCAGGACTCCTGTCTGCTCTCTAGCCATTCTGGTCACAGAAAAGAGAAATTTTTATAGCCAGCTTCTTTCAGCTTCAGAGATACATTTGACAACAGTTGATTTTCAGACATATTCTGTCCTTGACTCAGGCTGGGGGAGGGATGGTTGGGATTGGGGACCCTCCTCCCTCCTTCCAGGGTCAGGAGTGTGGGGGTCGATTGGGGACAAAGCTGGTGGGGGACGGGGACTATCAGGGCTTTCCTACCCTTGGCTTCCAGCAGCTGGCCCCGCCCCTGAAGCTGGCACTCCTTGCCATCTGTGCAGTGCCACCCCCACTCCACCAACAGTCACCTCCCTCTGTGGGCAAAAGGTGTAGGGTGCCATTACTTGGCTGGCATGAGCCTTCCTCTGTGAAGAGATAGCTGGCAGGCCCTGACCACCTGTCTCAGTATCGCTGATCAGTGGCCTGGGCCTCCTTCTCCGGGGCAATGGATCATGGGGTCCCCAAATCGATTCCCCACAGAGGGAGGCCCTTCCCACCCTGCTGGGGCTCTGGGATCAATCCCAGAGTAGAGGGAGGCCCTTCCCATCTGGCCTGGGCTCTGCCATTTATTGCTGCCCACAGGGAATCCCTGCTGGCTCTACCTACCCTGCCAGAGTGCTGTGATCAATGCTGCGCAGAGGGAGGCCCTCCCCACCCGGCAGGGCCCTGCGATCGGCCCTCCAGCCTTGGTGGCTTGCTTCGGCCCTTGCCGCTGTGGCTTTGTTCAAAAGGATGTCCAGAAGGTCATCTGGAAGATGTCCTCACTAATTAGCATATTACCTTTTTATTAGTATAGATCAGTTGTTGGCAAACTGTGGCTCGTGAGCTGTGGTTTGCCGCTCTGTTGACTAATAAGTTTGCCGACCACTGACCCAGACTCTCAATTCCAATAATTACAGGCTGTTGTTGTTCCTTGTGATTAAGCCCCTATCCCAGTGGTAGGGAAACTCATTAGTCAACTGAGCTGCAAACTGTGGCTCACAAGCCGCATGTGGCTAGCGAGTTGCAGTTTGGCAACCACTGGTATAGATAACTATGGAAACCTAAATGTCTATCAATTGATGAATGGACAAATAAAATGTAGTATATCACATAATGGAATTATTTAGTCATAAAAAGAAATGAAGTATTAATTCAAATTGCAGCATGGGTGAACCTGTGCTAAGTGTAAGAAGCTTATCACAAAGGATCACATATTGTTTGATTCCATTTATGTGAAATGTCCAGAATAAGCAAATCCGTATAGACAGAAAGCAGACTAATGTGGTCAGGGTCTGGAGAAGGAGTATGGGGAGAATGAGGAATGGCTGTTGATGGATGTGGGACTTCTGTTTTGGGATGTTGAAAATATTCTAAAATTGATTATGATGATCATTGCACAAATGTGTGTTATTAAGCACCATAAAATTAATTAAACTGTATACATTATATTGGTGAATTGTATATTATATGAATTATCCTATATGATAGAAGCATAATATGTAAATCAATCAAATGAAGGAATGACCAGTTGCTATGATGTGCACTGACCACCAGTGTGCAGTCACTCAATGCAGGAGCTGTTCCCTGATGGTCAGTGTTCTCCCACAGGGGGAGCGCCACTCAGTCAGAAGCTGGACTCACAGATGGTGAGCACAGTGGTAGTGACGGGAGCCTCTGCCACCTCCACTGCAGGTGGGTGGTAAGGAGAGAGGGGTCCTGGATTGCGAGAAACCTAGACTGCAAGAGAAATGTCTGACTGCTGGCTTAGGCCTGATTCCAGCAGGCAGACATCCACCAAGGGGTCCCGGAATGTGAGAAGGCATGGTCTGGACTGAGGCCCACCTCCTTCTCCCTCAGTGCACAAATCTCCTGCACTGAGCCTCTAGTGTGTAAATAAAAAGAGACAGGTGGAGAGAGAAATAGGGAGGGAGGGAGAGAGAGAGAGAGAGAGAGAAAGAGAGAGAGAGAGAGAGAGAGAGAGAGAGAGAAATGCACTGTCTTTTAAAGTTAGGCTCAGAACTGGCACACTGTCACTTCATCAAAGCAAGTCACATGGCTAGGCCCAAAGTCAAGGAGTGGCAAAGGACACTTGGCTTTTACTAGAAGGAACTGCAAAATCACATTGCCAAGGATATGGATACAAGGTGGAATAAAGGATCTCTGTCAATAATTTAATCTACTGCCCCTCCCTAACTTTTATTCCTTCTTATTTATATTTATTCATATTCTAGGGCTAATTCGAAGACTTTAGAACAACTGGCCATTACTGTTACTGTATTGTTATAACATAGATACCTGACAACAACACTTAGATCTAACTTTACATCCCTTTCCTCCCTTTTAAAGATTACATAAAGATCTATGCTCTTTATTTTTTTTTTATTTGAATGGTATTTTCCTATACTTGGTTTTTCTCTGCAGCATCTGGTTAAAATTGGTTAGAATTTTCATTTTTATAAAGAATAAAGCTCTCAAGACACATCCTGTAGTACAATACCAGCTTTCAAGAAATGAAATCAGCTAGAAGTTACCTGCTATACAATATTTAAGACAACTTGGTTGACCCTAGTATTTTTCACTATATGAGTTCCACTTGGAACTATAATTGACAAGGCTCTTGCCTGCTACTTTAGCCATATATTTACCCATTATTCTACTTTCTACAGCTACACTGAATTTCTGTTAATTTTTCAAAAGTGACAAGTGTTGTCCTACATTGGGAATTTTCCCCATACTGTCCTCTCTGCCCAAAATGCTTTTCTGTCTATTGTCATATGGTTAAACCCTGCTCAAACTTCTCATCTCAACTTAAAACATCACATTTATAGGAAGCCTCTCAGAGAAAAACATTATACCCCCACCAGACATCTCATAAGCTTGTAATAATGGAAGAAGGAATGAATGAGGGAGAGTTGGGGGTCTCAAAACAGATCCATCAGCTCCCTCTAACATTATGATTAGGAAACACACACTAATTGCCCACTCTGTGGATTATCAGTGAGTAGTGAACTACTTTAGGTTTCAAGGATAACACAATACCTATTCCTTCCTTAGGATGCTTGCCCTTCCTAGTCTATTGCCCTTACTCCTTGAGGTGTAATGGTTCTTAAGACTTTCCCAATATATCTTTTTATCATTAAGAAGAGCAGTAAAATGTGCCAGAAAGAAGGGTCAGGTCAGTTTGATTTGTTATTGTGAGGCTTCTTGTCTTAGAATCTCTTGATGTCTTGGTCCTCAATGGTCAGGGATTTGAGATAATGACTAAGTAATAAGAGTAAAGAATAAAGATAGAGAAATGAAAATAGATATGGGGCGAAGAATAAATCATACATGGGAGCAGGACTTATAATGAGGAAAATCATGGCATTCTAATTTTGTTGATTTTGGAAGGAATTTACATTACTTTCTACTACTTCCAAGTTGTGAAAATTGCCTCAAATTAGCCTTTCAGGCAGAGGTTATAAATTGGCAGCTGCAAGCTGAACCTGGTTCTCAGACTTGTTTTAGTGTTTATAGTGTCAGTAAAACATATTTGAATTAATTGATAACATTTAAGGATTGTACAATTTCATTCACAATTTTTTGAAATTTCTGGACTCTCTTGAAAAACTGGAAAATTTGGCAGCCCAGCCCTACATTCCCTTCCAGCAAGTTAGGTGGAGCTGAATACACTTTGGATAGTAATCCTCTCTCCTTATCCTCAGGGAATATGTTCCAAGAATACCAGTGGATGCCTGAAATTGTGGATAGTACTGAACCCTATATATACTATGTTTTTTCCTGTATATATGTATCTGTTCACTGAAAGGAAGCACTTTATGACTTCTCTTTGGCATATCTGAATTGCCAGCATCATTACTCCTGCACTTTGGGCAATTATTAAAATAAGGGTTACTTGAAAACAAACACTGTGATACTATAATAGTTGATCTGATAACAGAAAGGGTTACTAGATAAGAACATGATAGGAGAAACTAAGATGGCAGCATAGGTGAATACCTAAACTGCTGCCTCACACAACAATTTCAAAACTACACCTAAAAGACAGAACGGACATCATCCAGAACCACAGGAAAGTTGGCTGAGTGGAAATTCTACAACTAGAAGAAAAGAGACGGGCCCACAGAGACTCAGAAGAGCTGCAAAAAGCTGAGGTACAGAGACATGCACGTGGAGAAGATGGGTGGCTGAGGGCCTGGCTGGCTTTCTCTTGTGGGAGGGAGACAGAAACTCCTGCCTGCACTGAGCCCCAGATCTGACTGCAATGAACCCCAGTTCCAGGCAAGACTCACACAGGAGGAGTCTAGACTGTCATGAATAGGGAGGAGTGCATGACACTCCTTAGGGGAGCTGTGAAAAGGCAGAGGTCTGGAGGCGTGTGCACCACTGCATGTAGAGAGGACGGACTGCTGATTGTGCCACTGGCTTTCTCTAGCAGGCATGTGACAGAACCTCCCAACTGTGCTGAACTCCACTTCCGACTGCACTGAACCCCAGTTTCAGGCAAGACCCTGGGGACCCAGACTCATATGGGTCCCCGAGCACATGGGAACCAGAAAGGCAGAGGTCTGAAAGTGCGCGAATGGGCACAGAGAGGACAGCAGTGATTACCAAGGGACACTTGAGACCCAGGGGCCATGTAGGGTGGGGCTGACTGCAAGCCAAGGCTGTCTGCTCAGCCTGAGGCTCCAGCCCATCCAAGTTCAACAGAGAGGCTTTTGCAATTTTGCAAGTCTTGTATCATAGGCTGATTCCAGCACAGATGTTCTGGCATAGTAAAAATGCGGAGAAAAAGGAACAGATCACAAATGAAAGAAATGGAGGAAAACAAATGACTGGATATAGAATTCAAAATCACTGTTACAAGATTTTTCAAGAATCTCCTAGAAAAGATGGATGAATTTAGTGAGACCCAAGAGGAGATGAAAAAAGGACCAACTAGAGATGAAAAAGGACCAACTAGAAATTAAACATATACTGACTGAAATAAAAAATATTACACAGAGATCTAAAAGCAGACTAGAGGAATGCAAGAATCAAGTCAAAGATTTGAAATACAGAGAAGCAAAAAATACTCCACTGGAAAAGCAAAAAGAAAAAAGAAAAAAAAAGTAAAGGTAGTGTAAGGAGCCTCTCGGACAATATCAAGCATACCAATATCAGAATTATGGGGGTGCCAGAAGAAGAGAGAGAAACGAGATACTGAAAACCTATTTGAAGAACTAATGACTGAAAACTTCTACCACCTAGTAAAAGAAATAGACTTACAAGTCCAGGAAGTGCACAGAACCCCAAACCAAAGGAATCCAAAGAGGACCACACCAAGATACATCATAATTAAAATACCAAGAGCAGAAGACAAAGGGAGAATCTTAAAAGCAGCAAAAGAAAAACAGTTACCTACCTACAAGGGAGCACCCATACAACTGTCAGCTGATTTCTCAACAGAAATTATGCGGGCCAGATGGGAGTGGCAAGAAATATTCAACGTTATGAATAGCAAAAACCTACAACCAAGATGACTCTACCCAGCAAAGCTATCATTCAGAATTGAAGGGCAGATAAAGAGCTTCACAGATAAGAAAAAGCTAAAGGAGTTCATCACCACTAAATCAGTATTATATGAAATGCTGAAAGATACTCTTTAAGAAGAGGAAGAAGAAGAAAAAGGTAACAATAAAATTATAAACAACAAATACATATCTATCAACAAGTGAATCTAAAACTCAAGTCAATAAAAAATCTGTTGAACAGAATAAACTGGTGGATATAATAGAATCAGGGGCACAGAAAGGGAGTGGACTGACAATTCTCAGGGCGAAAAGGGTGAGAGGGGTGCAGGGGGAAACTGGACAAAAATCATACAGCTATGGATGAGGACAAAGGGGAGGAGGTAAAGGCATAGGGAGGGGTGGGAGCCAGGTGGAGGAGAGCTGTGGGCAGGAAAAAGAGGGACAAATGTAATAATCTGAACAATAAAGATTTATTAAATAATAAAAAGAGAAAGAGCTACTAAATGACTAATGGTCAGGTAGTGTATACAACATGGACAGGTTAGACAAAGGAATGAATCACATCTTAGATGAAACAGAAAAAATAACTAGATTTCATCACACTACTCAGAATGGCACACAATTTAAAAATCATACATTGCTTATTTCTGGAATTTTCCACTTAATATTTTTAGACTACAGTTGATTGTGAGTAACTGAAATTATTGGAAAAAAAAAACAAAACAGAAGATAAAGGGAGACTACTGAATTCTTTCTATGCTCTCCATAGTCCCCATCCAGTTTGTTTCCCTCATTTATGTTACTTGCTGGCTCTGTTGGCATTTGAGTTTGCAATCCTTGATTTTTTTTACGTTTTATTATGGGAAATATCAAACATACAAAAGTGGAGAGAATCATATAAGATAAACTCCATGCATGCATCACTCAGTTTCAATAATTGTCATTCTTAGCATATATATAATTGATTTTTTACAAAGAGAAAGGGAGAGGGATAGAAAGTCAGAAACATCTGTGAGAGAGAGACATCTATCAGCTGCCTCCTGCATGCCTCCCACTGAGGATGTGCCTGCAACCAAGGTACATGCCCTTGACCAGAATCAAACCTGAGACCATTCAGTCCGCAGGCCGACGCTCTATCCACTGAGCCAAACTGGTTTCGGCATCTTAGCCAATCTTGTTAAATCAATGCCTTCATCCATTCTCCAACATGCCACTCCCCAACTCATGGATTATTTTAAAGAAAATCCAAATATCATGCCAGTGTACCCATATTTCAGTATGTATCTCTACAAGATAGATCTTTTTTAATAAACAGGACCACAGTATCATTTTACAACCAAAACATTACAACCGATTCTTTATTGTCATCAAATCTTCTCCATATAATTCACCTTATTTAATTTCCTTTCTCTTTCACTTGGGAGAAATAAGAAATGGGAAAGGTTAGTCTTAGAAAGAGAAATATGAATAGAAATATAAACAAGACATTCTGATCTGATCTCTATCACTTAACAGAAGGAACAATTCCATATGTTTGTATAACATCTTTACCCTTTATACTTTTTTCTGATTTTTAAAAAATGTATTGTTTGATTTGGTCCCTAGAAAAACTTTGTATACATAGGGCAAGATTTTGCTTTTATGATTTTATTGGAAACAACATAGACACAGGTTAAGTGGCTTGTTCAAATTTCAGAGATAGTAAATAGAGCTTAAAACAAGAACCCAGAATGCCTGAGTCTTAATTAATCAGGTCTCTTTCCATTATGCCACATGTGAAGGGTGGCATGACAAGTTATAGAGGTACGGTCCCTAGGCCTGGCCTGTGATCAGGGCCATCTTCCCAGGCTGCTGGCAGCTGGCCTTGCCCACTCCCCCTCACTGCCACCCACCCTGGTTCCCTGTTTGCTATTGGCTATTGGAGCCTGCAGGCCAGGGGGGGGGGGAGACTGAGTAGTTGGCCATTCCCACCGGCTCACTGGCCCCACCCTGCCCCTGCCACCCTGTCCCTCTCTGTGTGTGGGGCAACCGGCAGGGTAGGAGCCTTGCCCTAGTGCTGCCCATGTTTGCCACCACCCATCCCTGGTTCCCTATTCCCCATGGGTGATTGGAGCCTGCCTACCAGGGGACAGGACTGAGAGGTTGGCAGGCAGGCCCGATCAGGCGATTGAGGCCTGTGGGCTGGGGAAAGCTCCTGTATTGAGCGTCTGCCCCCTGGTGGTCAGTGTGCATCATAGCCACAAGTCAATCTGCCATTTGGTTGATTTGCATATTATCCTTTTATTATATAGGATGATAATAGGTAGTAGGGAGTAATAGTGAGCATTTCCTGAGTGCTTACTCTGTGGCTAGAGGTTATGGTAGGTGCATAAATTGTTACTTATTTATTCTATAGTCAGTTCTCTATTTCAGTCTTATAGAGAATGGTACTAAAGACATAGAAGTCATGTAACTTATCCAGAACAAATAGCTGAGAGATGGCAGAGCTAGTATTAAAAGCCAATTACTCTAACACTAACATCTTGTTGTTTTAACACTGTATTAAACTTGATAGAACAAGGGCTTTGGAGTCAGACTTGACTTTTAATCTTAGTTTTTATATACTTTGTGACAATGGGCAACAACTTTCTCTTCTTTAAATGGGAATAACTACACCCAACTCTTAGGGTTAATGTGAGAATTTAATAATGTCGTCTATCTAAATTATTTAGAATGTCACTTGCCACAGAATAAAGATTCAATGAATGGCCCTAACCAGTTTGGTTCAGTGGATAGAGTGTTGGCCTGCAGATTGAAGGGTCACAAGTTCGATTCCAGTCAAGGGCATGTACCTTGGTTGTGGACTCATCCCCAGCAGGGGGTGTGCAGGAGACAGTTGATCGATGTTTCTCTCTCATCGATGTTTCTAACTCTAACCCTCTCCCTTCCTCTCTGTAAAAAAATCAAAATATTTTTAAAAACCTTAATGGATATAAAGGGAGAAATCAACAGTAATACAGTCATAGTAGGTGATTTTAATACCCGATTGACATCAATGGGTAGATCTTCCAGACAGAAAATCAGAAAAGATACAGTGGCTTTACTAGCAAATGGCACACTAGATAAGATGGATTTAATACTATTTTCAGAGTATTTCACACCAAAGCAGAAGAATGTACATTTTTTCAAGTGCACATGGAATATTTTCTAGGATAGACATTGTTAGGCCACAAAACAAGTCTCAACAAATTTAAGAAGACTGAAATCATATTATGCATCTCCTCTGACCATGATGATATAAAACTAATCATTAACAAGAAAAAACTGAAAAGCACACAAAGACTTGAAAGTTAAATAACATGTTACTAAACAATGAATGAGACAGCAATGAGATCAAGAAAGAAATCAAAAGTTACCTTGAAACAAATGAAAATGAGAACACAAAAACCCGAAACCTATGGGGCACAGTGAAACCAGTCCTAAAAGGGACATTCATAGCATTTATAAGCCCACATCAGGAAAGAAGAAAAATATCAAATAATCAATCTAACCTTATACCTAAAGGAACTATGAAAAACAACAAACAAAGCCCAAGTGAGTAAAAGAAAGGATATAGTAATGATCAAAGTAGAAATAAATGAGAGTCTTAAACAATACAAAAGATCAATGAAACTAAGAGTTGGTTCTTTGAAAAGATAAAGGGGATTGATAAATCTTTAACCAGACTCATCAGGAAAAGAAGAAAGAAATCAAATAAATAAAATTAAAAAATGAAAGAGGAGACATAACAACTGACACTACAGAAATACAAGTGATTTTAGGAAAATATATAAATTTTAAACAATTGCAATTGAAAATAATTTTTTTTCATTTAAAAAGAAATAGTCCTTTTAAAAATTTTTTTCATGTTAACATGAATGTTTATAACAGAATTATTCATAATAGCCAAAGCTTGGAAACAATCAGTTTATTGTTCATCAACTGGTGAATAGATTTTTATAAAAAGTATATCTATACAATAAAATAATCAGAAATAAAAAGGAATAAAATATTAATGCAATTTGTAAAATGTATAGCACTCAAACATTGTACTTAGTGAACAAAACCACACACAAAAGGTCACAAATGGTATGCTTCTATTTTTATGAAATGTCCTATAAAAACAAATCAGTAAAGAGGTTTAATGGATGCTTGGGATTGGGGTGAGAACAGGAAATAACTACATATGGTCATGAGGGACTTTTATGAAGTGATGATAGTGTTCTAAAATGGGATTGTGGTAATTGTTGCATAATTTTGCCAATTACTAAAACTCATTGAATTGTATATGTAAAACAGGTGAATTTTATAGTATGCCAAGAATACATCAGTAAGCTGTTAAAAAGAAAAGAAGTGAAGATAGCGGCATAGGTGAACACCTAAACTGCCTTGCACAACGATTTCAGAACTACAGCTAAAAGACAAAACAGATATCATTCAGAACCACAGAAAAGCTGGCTGAGTGGAAATTATACAACTAGAAGGAAAGAGAGGGGCTCATGGAAACTCAAAGGAGCTGCAAAAAGCTGAGGTATGGAGAGGATGGGAGGCTGAGGGCCTGGCTAGCTTCTTCTAGCAGGAGGGAGACAGAAACTCCCAACTGCAATAAACTCCAGTTCTGACAGCACTGAACCCCAGTTCTGGGTGAGACTCATATGGGGCAAGTCTGGACTACTGAAAAAAGGGAGGAGTGCATGGAAACTCAGGAGAGCAGTGAAAGGCAGAGGTCTGGAGGTGCGTGCACCAGATCACACAGAGGACTGACTGCTGCTGGTGCTGCTGGCTTTATCTACTGGGAGGAAGACTGAACCTCCAAAGTCCACTGAACTCCACTTCTGACTGCACTGAACCCGTTTTGGGCGAGACACTGGGGACCCAGACTCACATGAGTCTCTGGAGCCCATGGAAACTCAGGGGAGATGTGAAAGGCAGAGGTCTAGAGGCATGCACACATGCGCACAGAGAGGGCTGCAGTGATTACCAAGGGACACTGACACCCAGGGGACGTGTAGGGCAGGGCTGATGGGAAGCCAAGGCTGTCTGCTCAGCCCTGAAACTCCGCCCCATCCAAGCCGAACACAGAGACTTTTGTAATTTTGAAAGTCTTGTATCAGAAGGCTGACTCGAGCACAGAATTTCTCCCAGCATAGACACAGCAGATCCTCACAACCAGTTGGCTTGGAAGTCAATTCCTCCCAGTGGTGCCAACAACAATCAAGGCTTAACTACAACAAGACTGTGCACATAGCCCACGAACGGGTGAACCAACATTGTCCACCTCAGGTAACTGGGGAGGTGGAGCTACTGGGCCATATAGGACACCTAGCACACAAAGCTACTCTACCAACTCAGGAAAGCAGCGAAAATGTGGAGACAAAGAAATAGATCACAAACAAAAGAAATGGAGGAAACAAATGACTGGATATAGGCTTCAAAATCATGGTTATAAGGTTTTTAAAGAATTTCCTAGAAAAGATGGATAAATTTAGCAAGACCCAAGAGGAGATGAAAAAGGACGAACTAGAAAATAAACATACACTGACTGAAATAAAAAATATTATACAGAAACCTAATAGCAGACTAGAGAAATGTAAGAATCAAGTCAAAAATTTGAAATACAAAGAAGCAGAAAACACTCAACTGGAAAAGCAAAAAGAAAAAAGAAAAAAAAATGTAAAGGTAGTGTAAGGAGCCTCTGGGACAACTTCAAGCATACCAACATCAGAATTATGGGGGTGCCAGAAGAAGAGAGAGAGCAAGATACTGAAAACCTATTTGAAGAAATAATGACTGAAAACTTCCTCCACCTGGTGAAAGAAATAGATTTACAAGTCCAGGAAGCACACAGAATCCCAAATAAAAGGAATCCAAAGAGGACCACACCAAGACACATCATAATCAAAATGCCAAGAGCAAAAGACAAAGAGAGAATAGTAAAAGCAGCAAGAGAAAAACATTTAATTACCTACAAGGGAGTACCCATGTGATTGTCAGCTGATTTCTCAACAGAAATTATGCAGGCCAGATGGTAGTGGCAAGAAATATTCAAAATGATGAATAGAAAGAAAGAACCTACAACCAAGATTACCCTACCCAGCAAAGCTATAGTTCAGAATTGAAGGGCAGATAAAGAGCTTCACAGATAAGAAAAAGCTAAAGGAGTACATCACCACCAAACCAGTATTATACAAAATGCTGAAAGGTACTCTTTAAGAAGAGGAAGAAGAAAAATGTAAAGATAAAAATTTGGAACAAATACACACCTATCAACAATTGAATCTAAAAATCAAGTGAATTAAAAATATGATGAATAAAATGAACTAGTGAATATAAAAGAATCAGAGGTATAGAGTGGGAGTGGACTGCCAATTCTCACAGAGAAAAGGGTGAGAGGGATGCAGGGAGAGACTGGACATAAATTATACACCTATTGATGAGGACAATGGCAGGGGAGAGGTAAGAGCAGAGGAAGGGGTGGGAGCTATGGGAGGATAAAAGAGGAACAACTGTAATAATCTGAAGAATAAACATTTATTAAATTATAAAAAATAATTAAAAATAAAGAAACAAAAAAAGGAATGTCTGCTGAGTGACATAAAACATCCTATCTAAAAAAAATAGTAATATGCAAATTGACCGTACTTCTGCTACACCCACAAGTCGCGCCCACCAGCCACATCCACCAGCCAATCAGAGCGAGTCTGCAAATTAACCCAACCAAGATGGCTACAGCCATAGAGAGAGCAGGAGAGAGGCTTCGATTGCCTCTAGTGATAGAGGAAGCCAAGCTTCCAGGTCTTTGCTTAAGGCAACAAAGTTTCAATGGCTGTGCAAGCAGAAGGCTTGGCTCCACTCCAGACTACAAAGTTTCAATTGTAGAAGATAAGTAAATCCCAGATACCAGGGCCTCCACTTGGGTTCCTGGGGGGCGTGGCCAGGTGCAAACCACCACAGGCCCCTCTCCCAGGCCATCCCAGGCTCCAAGGGAACCCCCAACCTGATCCAGGACACCCTTCAGGGCAAACTAGCTGGCCCCCACCCATGCACCAGGCCTCTATCCTATCTAATAAAAGAGTAATATGCAGATTGACTATCACTCCAACATACAAGGTGGCTTCCCCCATGTGGTCAAAGATGGCTGCCCCCATGTGGACACAAGATGGCCACCACAGGATGGCCAGCAGGGGAGGGTAGTTGGCAGAGAGACCAGGCCTCTAAGAGAGTGCAATTGTGGGCAATCAGGCCAGCAGGAGAGGGCAGTTGGGAGTGATCAAACCTGCAGGGGAGGGCAGTTAGGGGTGACCAGGCCAGCAGAGGAGAGAAGGTCAGTTAAGGGAGATGCAGGCCTTCAGGGGAAGGCAGTTAGGGGTAACCAGACCCACAGTGTAGGGCAGTTAGGGGCAAATAGGCTGACAAGGGAGCAGTTAGGCATCAATTAGGCTGGCAGGGGAGTTATTAGGGGGTGATCAGGCTGGCAGGCAGAAGCAGTTAGGGGCATTCAGGAAGGTAGGCAGGTAAGTAGTTGTGAGCCAGCAGTCCTGGATTGTGAGAGGGATGTCTGACCGACAGTTTCGGCCCGATCCTACCTGGATTGGGCCTAAACAGGCAGTCGGACATCCCTCAAGGTGTCCCAGATTGGAGAGGGAGCAGGGTGGTCTGAAGGACACCACTCCCCGCACCTCCCCCACCCCCGTGCATGAATTCATCCACCAGGCCTCTAGTAATTTAAATAAATGGAAAGATATTGCTTGCTGAAGGATTAATATAATGAAATATTTAAATTTTTATTTTTTAGGCCATTGCATTCTTAAATGTTAAATTTATATAACATTAAAAATACAATAGATTTAACAAATACTTTGTGCCAAATCCACATAATGTTTACAACCATTAAGAGATAGCAAAATTTTAAAAATCAGGATATTAACATTAGTACCTTATTATAAACTCAACTATGGACCATATTGAAATTTCACCAATATATTTTTTCTTTCCAAGATCCAACATAAGGTCTTTGTCTTCTCCAATTTGTGACAGTTCCTTATTCTTTCTTGTAATTAATGTCCTTTATCCTTTTTATTACTATTATTTTAAGGGATGTCTTTCAATTTGGGAATGTATGATGCTTTCTCCTAAATAAATTGAGATTGTAGATTTTTTTTTGTTTTTGTTTGTGGGTTTTGAGTTTTTAACACCTCTTCATTAATGTAATTCTCTAAATTTGTAGTAAAATAAATTCTGCGTGTTGAAATGAGAATCTTTCCCCTATATATATCAAGAAAGCTTTAAACAATACTCATTCCAATGTTCACTTACTTGGTGTTGGACAATTTGCCATATCGCTGAAATCAGTAGCCTTGTTGGATTTCTTTGCCTTGAGTTTTCCTGATTTTGTAATTTTTGGGGAACTGATCTGCTTCCAGGGATTCCACAGGGGGCAGCAGTGGCTCTGACCTGGCAGGGTTAGGTGCTGAGGCGGATTTTTGGTCCAATGGTTCTCCTTAGGCAGCAACAGGCTGTGGTAGCGGTTCATTAGTTTTTCTTCTGGTTGGCAGTAGCCTCCACTCCCTAGCAACATTGGCATTTGCAGCAGCTCATCACCGAAGGCCCCCCTTTCCCACCCCCAACTCTCAGCCTGTGCACCCTGTGCACCAGCAATTTTCACAAGAGTACCACAGAAGTGATGTTTTGTAATTTTCAGGGTCTACATGATGTCACTATGTCTTATGAAATTATATATATATATATAATTTCTTTTTTTATTTGACACTAATGGCCCAGTGCACAAAATCTGTGCATGGGGGGGGTGTTCCCTCAACACAGCCTGCACCCTTTCCAATTAGGTACCCCTTGGGGGAGTTTGAACATCTCTCTTGAAATCTGGGACCACTGGCTCCTATCCGCTCACCTGCCTGCTTGCCTGATCTCCCCTAACTGCTTTTGCCTGCCTGCCTGATTGCCCCTAACTGTCCCCCCTGCTTGCCTGATCTCATCCCCAACTTCCCTCCCCAACTGCCAGCCTGGTTGCCTCCAATTGCCTTCAACAGCCTCTGCCTTGACCCCTACCACCATGGCTTTCTCTGGAAGGAAGTTAGACATCTGGAAGATGGCTGCTTAACCCAGTGTAATTAGCATATTACACTTTTAGTAGTATAGATAGATTATACAGGATAGGATTGTTTAAATGGGGGGAGCCTTTTTCATTAGAAGGAGATGCTCTTGGTAGACAAAAATACATAATCCATATATCTGCACTGATAGCCAGCCATATGCACTATACTGCCAAACTGGTCATTAAAAAATTGAACTGCTTTCTTACACCTTTCATGAACAGCTGTTACCTTTAAAACCCCTCCTCAGCTGAGACCGGTTTGGCTCAGTGGATAGAGTGTCGGCCTGAGGACTGAAAGGTCCCAGGTTCGATTCCGGTTGGGGGCATGTACCTTGCTTGCAGGCACATCTCCAGTGTGGGGCATGCAGGAGGCGGCTGATCGATGTCTCTCTCTCGTTGATGTTTCTGACTTTCTATCCCTCTCTCTTCCTCTCTGTAAAAAATCAATAAAATATATTTAAAAACAAAACAAAACAAAACAAAAACCCTCCTCAGCCACCACCTTAGGTTCTGCCTTCAAATTTCACCTAGATTAGGTTCTGTTGGTACATTTCTATTCCAGTCAGTGTCTAAATCTCCACCTCCTAGGCAGCCATTGGTTCTTCGCACTTCACTCAGATTTGGTTCTGATTGATCAGTTTCTATGCCATTCGGCATCTCTGGGCCTATCAATGGGCCTGATCAGAAAAGCAGAGCTGATCAGCAGCCCCAGTTGAGGCCCAGAGAAAGAGAGATGCAGCTTCTGGCCAGGCCCTGAGAGAAAAAAAGAGGCAAGGGCTGATCAACAGCTGCCACAGAGGCTACAGATCAGACGATGCTTCTCTCTCCCCAGGCTTCTCTTTAAGCATGATCTGCAGCCCCCTTGGCAGTCGGTGCTGGGTCTCAGCACCTGCATTGGTGGGCAGTGAGTGCTGGGTCACCACGGCAACCCAGCACTGACTTCTGGTGGTTCGAGCCTTTGGTTGTTTTAGATGTTATACCCTGGGTTTTTATATATTAGGATATAAAACAAAAAATCTTGTAATAATGAGATGTTCTCTGATTGAAATAAATACTAACAACGTTTAATTAAAATATATCACCTTATCACATACATATAAAATTTTTACATATATTATTTCTTTCAAAAGTTTGTTTTTCAATTACAGTTTATATTTAATATTATTTGGTACTAAGTCTCATTATTGGTTATGTTAAATGTCATGGGAGGAGATACTTTGATACTATGCTTATGTTCTCATATCTCTTTAACTTCCACTCACTGATTTTAGAATACACCTGTGTATTTTGCTTGAAAACATTGTTTGTCTAATGGTGATTTTCAAATATTTTCCTCAGTCTACATTGCTAATTGGAATTCTTCTCTAAGGAAGAACTATTTCTTCTTCCCTTACTTAAAAATAGGCATTTAAACTGAAAAAGAGGACATAGAGATATCCAACAGACATATGAAAAGATGCTCAGCCTCACTAACAATCAGAGATATGCAAATCAAAATCACAATAAGATACTACCTCACACCTGTCAGAATAGCTATCTATACTAATAAAAGGGTAATATACTAATTAGACTGGATAGACCAGACATCCTTCCTGACAAAGTCAGGGGCGTGATCATCCTGCAAACCCCCAGTGGTGCTTCACCCAGCTGGCCCTGCCCCTTCAGTGAGGACCACCACCCTGGTCAGGGGCGTGGCCAGCATGCAAACCCTTGGTAGCCCCAAGCCCAGGCCGGCCCCACCCTTTAGTGAAGATCCCCCACTCTGAACGGAGGTGTGGCTGGCCTGCAAGTCCCCTGCAACCCTTCTCCTTGGCTGGTACCTCCCACAGGAGGTACCCAGGCTGATCCCAGGCTGCCTTCAGGGAAGGCCAGTTGGTCCCCACCAGGCCTCTATGCTATGTAATAAAAAGGTAATATGAAAATTGATCCTAACAGCAGAACGACCAGAATGACCCCTGGATCAGTCACTATGAGGTGCATTGACCATCTCTCAGTCCCTTCCCCTGGCCGTCAGGCACTGATCACCTGATAGTGAAAGAGGAACTGGGTTTGGTTGGTGACGGGGGGTAGGACTGGTAGTGGGAAGCTGGGGAAGATGGCCCTGATCACAGGCCAGGCCTAGGAACCATACCCACAGATGAATTTCTTGCACGAGGCCTCTAGTTATCAATAAATCAACAAGTAAGTGTTGGTGAGGATGTGGATAAAGAGGAAACCTGATGCACTATTGGTGGAAATGAAGATTGGTACAGCCACTATGCAAAACAATATGAAGGGTCCTCAAAAAATTAAAAATGAAACTGCCTTATGACCCAGTGATCCACCTCTGGAAATATATCCAACACACAAATTTGAAAGCATATATATACCTCTGTGTTCATTGCAGCATTATTTACAATAGCCAAGATTTGGAAGCAACCCATGTTCCCATGAGTACATGAGTGAATAAGCAAGAAGTGGTATATATATAATGGAATATTGTTTGGCCATAAAAAAGAGTAAAACCTTACCCTTTGTGACAGCATGGATGGACCTGGAGAATATTATGCTCATTGAAATAAGTCAGTCAGAGAAAGAAAATACCACATCATTTCACTTATCTAGAATCTAATGAACAAAATAAATGAACACACAAAACAGAAATAGACTCACAGATAATGAGAACAAACTGAGGATTGCCAGATCACAAGGGGTTAAGGAGTTGGGTGAAAAAAAGGTGAAGATATTGAGCAATACAGATTTATAGTTACAGAATAGTCATGGGGAGTAAAGTAAACCATGGGAAATGTAGTTGATAATATCTCAATAAATATGTAAGGTGCCAAGTGAGTGCTAGTTTTATCAGAATATCACTTTGTAAATTATATAAGTACTCTGCTGTACAACTGAAACTAATATAAAATAACATTGAAAAGTGCAATTGAAACTTTAAAAATCAAAAAGCTAAAAAATAAAAGCAATGATAACAAAAATCAGTAAAATAAAATAATCTCACCTCAGTAATCCAAAATAAAGATATGCAGAAACACTTTTAAAGATGATTCCATTTGAAATAAATTTAAAGGAAAACATTTAGTATAAGTGATGGTATTGATGTTATTTAAAATGGCAAAAAACTGGCCCTCATATGACCATATTTGTTCTCATTATCTGTGAGTCTATTTCTGTTTTGTGTGTTCACTGTTGCGAGGAGTACCACAACAGTGGAAATCCCAGTCACCATGGCAGGCCTACTGGGAAGAGGGGAGTTTCTAGGGCAGACCATTGTTCCCTCACCCTTGACTTCCAAGGAGTTGGTCTAGCCTGCCTGTAATGAACAAAGGTGCACACACATTCTGAAGCCAGGAAGAAGGAAAGATGGCTCACACTTATCTGTAGAAACCTGAGCAGGGCTTTGAGGCTGAGTCTCCCATCAGCCCAGAGATAGGGTGATGGGTTTCAATAAAGTATTAAAGCAAGTATTTAATTTTTTCTTTTCCATTTCCTCCCCTTTTACATCCTATAAAAAGAACTAAATCTTACCATTTGCAGCAGCATGAATATACCTATAGAATATTATGCTAAGTGAAATAAGTCAGTCAGGGAAAGACAAATACCATACGATTTCACTTCTATGTGGAATCTAAAGAACATTATAAATGATCAAACAAAACAAATAGAACCAGAGACATAGAAGAATGAAACAGACTGTAGAATCTCAGAGGGAAGGCGGGGATAGGTGGGTGGGTGGGAAAAAATTAACCAAAGAACTTGTATGCAAATATGCATAACTCATGGACACAGACAATAATGTCATGAAGGCCTGTGTCAGTGAGAGGAGTGGGGAAGGATGAGTGGAGGTGTGGGTTAGAAGGGGTTAATGGGGGGAAAAAGAGGACATTTGTAATACTTTCAACAATAAAGATTAAAAACACACACACAAACAACAGAAATTGACTCATAGATTTAGATAACAGACTCATGATTGCCAGAGGCGAGGAGGCTTGGGGGACTGGGTGAAAAAGGTGAAGGGATTGGGAAGTACAGATTGGTAGTTACAGAATAGTGAGGGTCTGGCCAAAGTGGCTCAGTGGTTGCGTGTTGACCTATGAACCAGAAGGTCACAATTTGATTCCAAGTGAGGGCACATGCCCCTGTTGTTGGGGCATGCAGAAGGCAGTTAATCAATGATCCACTCTCATCATTGATGTTTCTATCTCTCTCTCTCCTCCTCTTCCTCTCTGAAACTAATTACAAAAAAAAGAGAATAGTCAGAGCAGCAGTTGTGTGAGCCACCTGCCCCCATCTAAGGAGCAGCTCCTATGTGAGCAGCCTCACCCTCTTCAGAGGAGCAACATATGCATGAGAAGCTTGCCCACATCCAAGGAACAGCAGCTGTGTGAGCAGCCTGCCCACATCCAAGGAACAGCAGCTATGTGAGCAGCCCACCCTGTTCTGAGGAGCCACAGCCACATGAACAGTCTTCCCTCATCTGAGGAGCAGAAGCCACATAAGCAAACTGCCCAAGTCTAAGAAACAGCAGCCCTGTACAGTCCACACTGGTCCAAGGAGCAGCACCCACACACAGCCTGCACCTTCCTGATGAGAAGGAGCATGGTGAATGCTCTGTCCCTGTCTGAGGAGCATCAATAGCACGAGCAGCTCCCATGCGAGGAGCAGCAGCCGCATGAGCAGAACACCCCCAATCTGAGGAGAAGCAGCTGCAGGAGCATCCCACACCCATACAAGGAGCAGCAGCCTGCAAGCAACCTGCCTCTGTCCAAGAAGCAGGGGCAACATGAGTGGCCCATCCCACCTGAGGAACAGCAGCAGCACGCAGCCAGCCCCCATCCAAAGAACAGCAGCCATGCAAATAGTCCTCCCCTGTTCGAGGAGCAGAAGTCAGGTGAGCAGCCAGCCCCCATCCAAGGAACAGCAGCTTTATGCGCAGCCTCTCCCACCAGCTAGAGGAGGCACCACTGCTGAGAATAATTCCCACCAGAGGAGCCACTGCCAACTGAGAAGCCGCTGCTACCATGACCACCTGAAAAGCAACCACATTTAGAGAAGCCACTGCCACCGAAAAGCAGTCCTGGCACAGCTCAACATCGAGATCAGTTAGTGAGACAAAAAATGGGTAGACAAAGATACCCCCAAAGCAAAGAAAAGGAGGAATAGCTAGAAAAGTAGCTAAGTGAAACAGTGGCATGCAATATGTCAGAAAAAAGAATTCAGAATAAGGGTCATAGAGTTCATAATCCGGATGGAAGAAAAAATCAACACCTTATATAAGAATCAAGAACAAATGAAAAATGATATAATTGCAATAAAAACAAAAAATGTGGAAAGTTTCAAAAGCAGACTAGGAGAAGCAGAGGACCAAATTAGCGAATTAGTAGACAGGGAAGCAAAACACAGCCAAACTGAATTTCAACTGGAGAAAAAAATTGAAAGACAGGAAGAGAGCCTAAGGGAGCTATGGGACAACATGAAGTGAAGCAACATACAAATAACAGGGGTACCAGAACAACAGGAAGAGGAACAAGGGTTAGAAGACCTATATGAAGAAATAATGTCAGAAAACTTCCCTGCTGTGGTGAAGAAAAAGTAATACAATCACAGAGTCCCAAATAGGATGAACCCAAAAAGACCCATACCAGGACACATCATAATTACAATGGCAAATATTCATGACAGAGAGAGAATCTTAAAGGCTGCAAGAGAGCTTCCATTAGATTATCAAATGATTTCTCAACAGAAACACATCAGACAAGAAAAGAATGGGAGGAAATTTACAAAGTGATGCCAAGCAAGGGACTAAATCCAAGAATACTCTATCCAGCAAGGTTACATTAAAAATTGAAGGGGAAATAAAGAGCTTCACAGACAAAAAAAAATGCTAAAGGAGTATATCATTGCCAAACCAGCAATGCAAGAAATGTTAAAGAGACTGGTGTATAAAGAATAAAAAGGTAAGAAAAAACACAGACACAAAAAATAAAAATGGCTACAAATAAGTACCTTTTAATAATAACTTTAAACATAAATGGATGAAATGTTCCAATCAAAAGACATTGAGTGGCTGAATGGATAAAAAAAACAAGACCCATATATATGTTATCTACAAGAGACACAGAAAAAGGGACTCATACAGACTGAAAGTGAAGGGATGGAAAAACATCTTTCAGGCAAATAGAAATAAAAAAAAAAGCTGGGGTAGCAGTGCTTATATCTGAGAAAATAGAACTCAAAGTAAAGGCCATAACAAGAGATAAGGAAGGCCACTTCATAATAATAAAGAAGTCGATACAATAAGAGGACATAACTCTGATAAAGATATATACACCAAATGCAGGTGCACCCAAATACATTAAAAAAAAATTCCTGGAAGATTTCAAGGGAGAGATTAACAACAATGCAATCATATTAGGAGATTTTAATACACTACTACATCACTGAATAAATCCTCTAGACAAAAAATCGGCAAAGAAACAGCAATACTAAATGACTCACTAGATCACATGGACCTAATTTACATCTTCAGAACATTTCACCCCAAAGCCATGTAATATACGTTCTTATCAAGTGCAGGTGGGGGGTTTTCTTTTTTCTTTTCTTTCTTTTTTTTTTAAAGAGGTCTGTCTCAATAATAACAGAGGATTGTACAATGGAAAAAAGGAGAGGAAGGCGAGTCTGGCCTAGGGAGTGGCCTCAAGGTGATTTTTCTTCTCTTATGCAACCTTCAGCTTTGGGTGCGGCATAACAGTCATTGTCACCAGAGGGAAACACAGCCCTGATTGCCCAAGGTCCCATAGCTGGCAGGTAGTAGATGAAGGATCCGAACCAGCTTCTTGAAGCCAGGCAGCTCTGTAGCTGGGACCCAGCTCATTCATTCTGCAGACTGACTAAATGCCCACTTCGCGCCAGGTCCTGTGCTATGCTCTGCGGGACCAAGTCTGGGGGCCGCCCAAGCCCCTATTTACACCAAAGAAGCATGAGATGGTTTCAGTCTTTCTATATGACCTTAGATTATCCTTTTAGGCAAACCAGTGGCATGTACTTGGGTCATTATAAAAATGGAACAGAAAAAGGTGGCTAAAGTAGTTTGCTGGAACTTGGCTGTTACATATCCTTTGTGTGTGTGTGTGTGTGTGTGTGTGTGTGTGTGTGTGTGTGTATTATTGATTTTTTTTTTCAGAGAGGAAGGGAGAGGGATAGAGAGAAACATCCATGAGAGAAACATCAATCAGCTGCCTCCTGCACGCCCCCTCCTGGGGATGTGCCTACAACCAAGGTACATGTCCTTGACCGGAGTCGAACTCATGACCCTTCAGTCCATAGGCTGACACTCTGTCCACTGAGCCAAACCAGCCAGGGCCACATATCCTTTGTACACACACATATTGTGTATGTAGATAGTGTATGCAATATATTGCATATGTAGGTATGTACCTCTTTAAACGGGCATCCCACATAATGTAAACTTAACCCATCCTCCAAAAGAGAACTAAATAAAAAATTTGAGGATAAACATCAATTTTAAGCAGGGAAAAGAATGCACTCACTCCCAGCTTTCTCCAAAAACAACACCAATTTCCCCAAATACTGTTAACAAAAAATCAGCAAAGAAACATCAATCCTAAATGACTCACTAGACCAGATGGAATTAACTGACATCTTCAGAACATTTCACCCCAAAGCCATAGAATATACATTTTTCTCCAGTGCACATGGGTCATTTTGAAAGATAGATCACATATTGGGTCATATGAAAAGGCTCATCATATTCAAGAAGATAGCAATCATATCAAGCATTTTCTCAGACCACAGTGGCATAAAACTGGAAATCAACTATAATAAAGACAATAGAAAGAAATCAAACACATGGAGACTAAACAGCATGCTAGTAAACAGCGACTTGGTAACGAGAGATCAAGGAAGAAATAAAAAAACATCATGGCAACAAATGACGATGACAATACCACAATACAAAATTTATGGGACACAGTGAAAGCAGTCTTGAGAGGGAAGTTCATAGCCCTACAAGCCTACTGCAAAAAACAGGAAACAATGGTAATAAACCACCTAAACCTACAACTCAAAGAGTTAGAAAGAGAGCAATAAGAAAAGCCCAGTGTGCTCAGAAGGAAGGAAATAGTGAAGATCAGAGCGGAGATAATCAACTTGGAGAACAAAGAAACAATTCAAAAGATCAACAAAACAAAGAGCTGGTTCTTTGAAAGGATAAACAAGATTGATTGACCTCTATCCAAGCTCATCAAGAAGCAAAGAGAGAAGACCCAAATAAACAAAATCAGAAATGAAAGAGGAGAAAGAACAACAGACCCTGTGGAAATACAAAGGATTGTTAGAAAATACTATGAACAACTCTATTCCAACAAATTGGACAACCTGCAAGAAATGGACATTTTCTAGAAAAATATAACCTTCCAAAACTCAATGAGGAGGAAGCCAAACATCTCAATAGTCCAATAACTATGGAAGAAATTGAAGCAGTCATCAAAAAGCTTCCAGCAAATAAAAGCCCGGGACCAGATGGCTACACAGGAGAGTTTTACCAAACATTCAAGGAAGAATTAAAACCTATCCTCCTCAGACTATTCAAAAACATTCAAGAAGAAGGAACAC
>PVJN01019656.1:0-37089 GCA_004026805.1 Lasiurus borealis
CCTCAATAGCAAATTATGTTCCCTGGAATTGAATCAATGATCTTACAAATTCTCTTATTTATTATGTCAATGTATCATCTTATTTCATTTTTAATTTAATGTTAAGTGTTCATGAATTCAATGTAAATTTTAATAGGTTAAAATTGTATGATGTTGACATTTATTTATATTATACTAAGAAACTCAACATATAGAAGTGTCCCTAACCTCCTTCAAATCTTAGAAGTCTTTGCAACACATTTGTTCAACACCCAAATATTAAATATCATGTAATGTTTTTAAGTGCTAAAGATCAGTCATTATTTTTTTAATGAAATTTAATTTCTGTCTTTGAGTCTGTACTAATTGAGGATAGGTAGACATGGTACCTGCCTTGGTCTCTTATACATAGAAACACAGATATTGGCTAAATCTATTGGTGTCAATGAAGGGTCAGACTTTGTTTTTATTTCTGGTTTTATTTTTGTTTTGTTTGCTTTTAATCTTTAAAAAGAAAAGCCAAAGAATAGTCTTTCTTAATGGTCAATCTTGTGACTATGAATGTCTATTAAGTACTAACCTTAGAAGAAGAAACTTCCTGCATTCTCTTATTTGAGATGTTCTCACACATTTCAGTCTGCAGTCCACTAGAGCAACATCTGGATGGAGCCACCTTTGCCCGCAGTGTAAGGGGCACTGAGATTTCAGAAGGTGGGTGTCCCTGCACACATCTAGAGCCTTCCTCCTCCAAGCCCATCGCTGTTTCTGGTCCAACTTTAGTTCTGTCCCATCTAGAGATCCCAACGCTCCCTTTACTATCTTGAATTTCACAAATTTCAGGGTTTCAAGTAGTTTCCAAATTATTACTTAAGTAATTCAAGTGTGCTTCAATTTTCACTTAGCTAATACAAGTATAGGCTTATTTTTGTGTAGGCAAAGTATAGGTAAGCACAAATGAGCAAAGTAGGATTCTCACCTTCAAAGAATTTGCCTCCTAATAAGCAATGATATTTTAAAAATTCAATCTTACTTAATAATAGACAAACATGTAAATCGACTGTACTTCCACTATGCCCACAGCCAATCAGGAGTGAGTATGCAAATTAGCCCAACAAAGATGGCGTGTTAATTTGCATATGCAGGTGTGGAGCAGCCAGGTGGGGTGGGATACCTCCTATGAGAGGGGAGGGGCAGAGGGAGCTACAGGAGTGGTATTGCACCAAGAGTGGGGACTTGCAGGCTCCCAGGAGGCCGGGAGCAATGCCAGGGGGTGGGGAGGTGGCAGGGGAAGGAAGGCCTATTCTTGCACATATCTTCGTGCAATGGGCCTCTGGTATTAAACATAAATATACAATCATGTGTTATGATATAAAATGTAGAAACTAAGAAAGCATATTTTCAGAAAGATTAAATTTAAATTTGAGATGGAATTTACAGAGGATCTCACCAAAGCCATCATCTTTGAATGAAACTGAAGGATACATTGGGGGTGAATGTAGGAGAGCATGATGAAGGGAATGGGGAAGGGAAAGGCATTCCTAGGTAAATGGAAGAATATCAGGAGCTGAAGAGATAGAGTAAAATAGCACCACCATATTTGACTGAAGATATAGAGAGATAGGAATTATTCTGTATTCAGGATTGGAGATTTTTGCTTTAAGAGCAATAGGAAGTCACTGAAGAGCTTTTAGAACCTAAATTTGTGGAAACAAATACTAGATATGAGATGCACCTAACTTTTTTTCGTTATAGTAACTCATTGCACAAACATTGTTTGGCAAATCATATATTTATAGGATCTCTTAGTTAAAAATGCAGGAGACTTCATACATACATCAATTTATGAAGATGTAATTTAAAGAAATTATTGTATGTCTCCTATAAACAGTAATAAACAATTTGTAGTAAAGTAAGTGGCATCCAATTGTTACTACTGTATGTGTTTTGTGCCTTTATAATCACTGGCTCACTGATGATTATCACAAGTTGATATATTAAAGTTGTCTTCCTTTCATTCTCCTGTGGTTTTTTTTTTCCTACTCAAGGTATTTTCTAAATACCAAAGTGTACAACCAAAGGGAAAACATTCACTTCATTAGCAAATCAGACTTACTCTTTCTGGTTTTCTTAACAGTGATTTCCCTGCAATTCTCTACAAGATAGGTTTTAATTCCTTCAACCTTCATGTGATCTTTTGAACAAACACCAGGTTTATCAAAATTAAAGGAAAATGAAACAAGAACAGGCTAACAGTAAAATCAAAACCTACCAACTATGTTTATCTCTGTAAGAGGGTTTGAGGAAAAGGGCAGGCAAAGGAGAGAAGATTGGAAGGGTGAATAGTACCCAACTCTAGATGAACAAATGTGTCATAAAACAATACATAAATGACTCATAAATCAAAGAGGAAAAGATGTCAGAGTACATTGTTATATAGCCTTACCCAGTGGTCGGCAAACTCATTAGTCAACAGAGCCAAATATCAACAGTACAACGATTGAAATTTATTTTTGAGAGCCAAATTTTTAAAACTTAAACTTAAACTTCTTCTAATGCCACTTCTTTGACATAGATTTGCCCAGGCCGTGGTGTTTTGTGGAAGAGCCACACTCAAGGGGCCAAAGAGCCACATGTGGCTCATGAGGCACAGTTTGCCGACCATGGGCCTAACCTATTAATCACCTTCAAAATAGTCACTAGTGTCTATCAGAGACTTGTTTGAGATTAGAATTAAACAAAACCACATGGATATATAGTAATACTTCTGTTTGTGGAAGTACTTTAAAATAGATTACTAATTTTTATTTCTGAGTTAGTTATACAGATTTTAAAAGAGAAAAACACAGAGGAATAAATCTCAGTTCCTTCACCAAACCTCCAGCTCTTGTTTGACTTATAGCTGTGTTGTGAAGCATGTGTTGTAAATTAAAAGCATGTTTCTAAAGGCCAACTTTAGTTGGCCCCATGTTGGCACCTTTAAACCCCAATTGACATTTAGCATAGACTACCAAGAGGCTTAAAAGACCATCCTCTGAAACTGTACTCATAAGTAAAGTTCAAGTATAAGAAAATTGTGATGCGAAATCCATATTAAACTCCATTAAAGAGATGACCTAGTCCTAAAAATTACCACATCAAAGATGTGCTCAAGACTGAATTAAAAACATCACAGCCTTAGTAACATTTGCTTCTCTTACTTTCTCTCTTTCTTCCTTCGGCACATGCAGCAAAGCCTTGCTCTTCACAGCCATCACCTATGGGAAGGAATCCTTTCCTTTCCTATAAAATGGACTAAATGTAGAGATATTTTTTGTTTATTCAAAGGAAAAACATATATTCATAGAAAATATTTGCCTGCATATTTATTAATTGATATTATATATATATATATATATATATATATATATATATATATAATTTGTTTCTATTTAAAAACAAATTATATATTATATATTATATAAATAAATTATATATTTTATATTATATATTATATAAATAAATTATATATTTATAGTGGCACTCATAAAATTCTCAAGAGAACATTGTACTAAGAGTTTGGAGATTGATTTTTAAGCCTGAGTGTACCTCAGGCTAATTTTGTGACTTTGACTTGACCAAGTCAATCAATTAAAATGTAACCAGGTGCCAAAACCGCTTTGGCTCAGTGGACAGAGCATCGGCCTGCAGACTAAAAGGTCCCAGGTTCAGTTCCGGTCAAGGGCATGTACTTTGGTTGCGGGCCTATCCCCAGTAGGGAATGTGCAGGAGGCAGCTGATGGATGTTTCTCCCATGGGTGTTTCTAGCTCTCTATCCCTCTCCTTTCCTCTCTGTGGAAAATCAATAATATATATATATTTTTTTAAATAAATAAAATAAAATATAACCAGGTGGTGGTAGAACTGAGCCCTGGTCTTTCTCTCCTGAAATTGACTATTGAGCTCCAGTGAAAAATCAGAGACATTCAGCTTCCCACATACTAACTACTAGAAGAACAATTGTTATCGGCATGCATACATTCCCCTAACTGTGTCACTCCTTGTTATTTATATAAGCAAGAGGAATGCTTGGGGACATCAGGTCATATTTTCAGGGGGAAAAGGCTCCTTTGACACAGAGAGGCCATGCTGTTTTCTTACTTTCCCACAGAGGAGGTGAGGTTCTCTAACTCTGTAGAGTCCAGAACCAAGGACTGAAGACAATCAAGTTCAAGGAGTTGCAAGCATTTTCCCTCTATCAGCGGGGGAGAAGCGATCTTATTCCATCTGATGTTGGGCAGAGGAAGAAAACATCGTAGAACTCAGGCTGGGGACAGTGACAGTGGACAGGACCACCAAGAGCAGAACACTCCCCTATGAAGGAGCAGTTCCTAAGGATGTAGAAGTAGAATTCTGCCTGAGGTCACAGGCCTAGGGGTTCACCGTGGAGAATAAGGAATGGAAAATCAATCTTCATTTTAAAAAAATATTAGGGGAAATGTAGCACTACTTTCTAAATCTCTTGTAACTTTCTGCTTAATAAAGCATAGGAGGGAAACAGACCTATACAGACACATAAGATCTACATACACTTTTCCCTCTAAGAAATGACCTCTGAGCAGTTCTATTCCAAGTCTCTTCAGGCCGCGAATCTCCGAGGTGCTAACACTGACCCACATCCATTAGCTCTCCAGTTTTAATCTGATGTGAGAGATCTAACACCATCTAGGTAAATATTTAAAGGAATCAAGAGAATCTCACTCATAGAATTTGTCAGGTAATAGAACAGTGGGATAGATTTCATTATGTTAAAGGATGGGTAACAAGAGGGTGGGGAGAAGAGAAAAGAAAGGAGGAAAGTCAATATTGAAAAAAAAAAAGAAAGCTGAGGTAACAGAATGAAGGACAAGACCCTAGTCCTTGAGAAATAGAACATTTCAGTGCTATCTCCTTAGAGTTTCCTACGAAGTTCAACAAAAAGTGCACTTTATGAAGACAGAGATGAAAGAGTGGCTGACAATACACAGACTGAAATGGAAGGTTAGTTGTCAGATTTAAGGAATAAGGTTAAGGAAACAATGCTTTAGCAAAAATGTAAGTCCTACAAGACACAGGATTTGGGGGGGAAATGCCCAAAATGCAGATATGAATTTCTCTGGCTCTAGCCAAGAAATGATTTTTTCCCACTTGGGAAATAGAGGAATATTGTATCATAAATAATGTTTCTGAAGCAAGCTGGGCTTAAAGTTTCTGCACCATATCCTACGAGGTAGGGGCTTCAGACTTTGGTGAACATTACCTACAATGAGAACATTACCTACAATCCTTTTACATGGTGATCTTGAGCACACACACACACACACACACACACACACACATACACATACAAAAAGAAAAATTCTTTGATACAGTACTGTGTGTAATGCTCTCGGGTATTTTCCCTTTTAATTTATTTTAAACAATCCTGAGTGAGACAGTTTAATTTGATTTCCTGAGAATCTAATGGGTCTGGCTGAAGACGGAAAACACACTGCTGAAGATGTCTGCGGATTTGCACTGCCAGAGAATGAATCCGGATTCATCCTTAAACTGCCTTCTTTGTTTCCTGGTGATCCCGCTAAGGGTACCTAATCTATTTAAAACAAGGTCCTTCCCTTCAAGGGGATTCCCCTGGGCAATGCTTAATGGGAATTTCCCTAGAAAATGTTAATAAGGAGGAGGGGGGGGGGTGTGAGTATATTCCTCATCAGCTCAATTTGTATGCTCACTGTACCCCAGGGGACCCACTAAACTGAAAAGACCAGTTAAAGGGGCAGACCTACATTTCCTACTGGGGCTCAGCTGAAGGCTAGATCAGCCACTCTTCGGTTTGCCCCCAATAAGAGCGAGCAATGCCAGGTCAGGTCTCCAGACGTTTTTAATAATTAACCTTTTTTAGAGTGCTTAAAATGGCACAGCAATCGCATTCAGCACATTTTAAACTGCAGAATACCTCAAAATACAGGATCTTAAAATAATTTTATGGCATGACAGCATTTTTTAAAAAAAGGAAGGATAAAGAGAGTAGAACAAAAATATATGACCATTTTTATGATTTTAAATGTTAGTTTATGATTTTTACTTACTTGCATGTATACCTGTCTAAACATGCATGTACCTATACACTCACATATGATATAAACCATATTGCTTGTAGTATGACACTGACTAAAAACACAAATTGCTTTAAATTAGTTTGTCTTGCCATGGCATTTAAGATGACATAAAGGATATGTGAAAATGGTATTTTTCATGTGTGTGTGTATGTGTGTGTGTGTGTGTGTGTGTGTGTGTGTGTGTGTGTTATTTAGGTAATGGCATTTCCATTTTACTTTGATCATAATAAAAATAAATAATTCAGTCTAACCATTCTGGACAAAATAGTCACTAACTTAACCTAACTAGACTGACTTTTCTTTCTCCACAGGCCCTAGGACCTTGACACTTCTTTGAACAAGCATTGGGAATGGGACAATCCCTTCAGAATCAGCTCCCTGTAGGGTAAACATTTCTCAATCAACTCTCTGATGACCACTGGCCATCTCACTCCTCTTTGCCCCATTCTTTCTAGTTTTGCTTATTCCTCTCTACAAAAGAAGAGTCCATGATGCTGGAATGAACAAAGAAGGAAAGACATCTTTCTTTCATTTCCTTTTGATTTATCCCAGAGTGGAATTGCTGGATCATATGGTAGTTCTTTTTTTTTAGTATGAGGAAACTCCATTCTGTTTTCCATGTGGTTTCACCAATTTATATTCCCACCAACAGTGCATGAGGGTTCCCTTTGCCTGGCCTCCTCACCACCACATTTCTCATTTTGATAAAAGCTATCCTGACAGATGTGAGGTGATATTTCAGTGTAGTTTTGATTTACCTTTTCAGGATGATTAGTGATGTGGAGCACCGCCTTTTAATGTATCTGTTGGTCACTTGTATGTCTTCTTTAGAAAAAAATGTCTATTCAGTTCCTCTGACCATTTTTCAGTTGAATTGTTTATTTGTTTCTACCATTGGGTTGTGTGTTCTTTATATATTCAAATATATGCTGCATAAGGTCTAAAGATCTAATGTGTAACATGATGAATATAGTTGATAACACTGTCTCATACAATAAATTTGCTAAGAGAGAAGAACATAAATTTTCTCATCATAGGTATGGTAAATAATTATAGATCTATGTAAAATATTTATGTTAAAAATGAGAGAGACTAACACTTTCACATCCATATGTAAAAAGATATATTTTTCTATAACTTTTTTTTAAAAAAAAAACAGCAACTGTAAATGACAAGGACCAAAAAAAAGGTAATTTTTAGCTTTATTTCCATTCAAAATAATTCCAAATTTCTCTAAGAAGCTATAAAGGACTTAGAAGTACATACACTTATTAATGGGCTGAAGAAGGTATTTTTTCTTTGTACTACACAAACATAAAAAACTCTAAGAAGATATTAATATATGTATATATTAAAAATATGCATGTGTGTGTGTGTGTGTGTGTGTGTGTGTGTGTTCACGTGTGTGTGCACATATGTGTATTTCAATCAGTTTGGGCCACTATAACAAATTGACAAAGAGTGGGTGGCTTGAACAGCAAATATTTATTTCTCACTGTCCCGGAGGCTGGAACTTCAAGATCCTGGTTCCAGCAGGGTTAGGATCCGGTGAGAGCTCTCTTCTGGGTTGCAAAAGGCTGGCTTCTCGCTATGTCCTCCCAACATGGAGAGAGAACGAACTAGTTCTCTCACCCCTTTCAAGTGTACTAATCCCATGAGGATGTCATCCTCATGACCTAATTACCTCACAAAGGTCCCACCTTTAAATACATATGAACTTTTGGGGACATAAACATCCATCCCAAATATCCAATCTATCTCTACACACATGCATACATTCATACATGTGGATGCATGCATATAAATGTGGACATATATACCATAAACAGATTAAAAGATTTAAAAAAATCTATGAAAATAATTTAAACCTATGTGTAGGCAAAGTGTGGTAGGCAAAAACAAATCCTTGCATGTGTAAATTGTGTATGACACAGCTCCAAGAGAGAGCATTTGCATTAACAGTGCTTGTGAATTTATGGATGTGAAGACTGCCTATTTGTAAAATTGACAACTTCCTGGCAGGTAGCAGGGCAGTGGGGTGTCCTGAGGAGGCGGCAGCTATTTCTATGTCATCCAGTGTGTTATTTGGGGGAATGATTATTAATACTGCCAGAGGCAAGAATGCATTCTGATACTTACTAGATACTGAGCTTTTATACTCAGGTTTATGTCATTTGTCAGTTGAACTTATACAAACTAGTATATTAGAAACCCGGTGCATGAATTTGTGCATGGATGGGGTCTGGCCAGCCTGGCTAGGGAGAAGGGGCATGGGCTGTTGGCTGGCCTGCCTGCTGGTTGGGACAATTTGCATATTAGCCTTTTATTATATTGGATATACACCAAGTGGCCAGATTATTATGCATTCAGAGATCGTAATAATCTGGCCACTCAGTGTATGAATGTGTTTCTGTTCAGGGAATATTCACAAATATCAGATTATGTTCACACATCCTACGTCAAGTTCTCCAGCAGCATGAAGGCTATAATCCAGCTTTTAAACATCTCAGAGAGCTCCCTGACATTTAACATCCTAAAGAAATAGAAAAAATTATATAAAATTTAAATAGAAATAATATCTGTCTGATGAAATGACTAAAGTAATAAAAACAAAAACATGAGATGCTATTTTATTGCTATCAAAATAAAAAATTAAAAATAATAAAAATCCTGATATTTTTATGGAGGCAGGACATTGTTCCTCTCCAACATCATTAATGGTTGTGTAAATTGATTTGTTTTTCTAAAATAATTTTGGAAATATTTCAAAATTCTAAAAAAATTTTTATAGTAATTTACCATAAGAAAATAGTATTCATAGATACAAATGAAGGTATATATACAACAAATTTTATTTGACTATTCTGATAATCTCTTATCTGTTAGACATAAAATGTTACATATTGTATATTAATTATAATATAAAATATATTATACATTATCTTAATATACTATATAATGTAATGTAGTAAATCCTTACTTAGTGTCATTGGTAAGTTCTGTGATTTTAAGTGAGATGACATATTATGAAACCATAAGCTAGTTGATATAAATAAGAGTTAATTTCCTCTAATATCTCATCAATGTTATAATCAAACTAGAGGCCCAGTGCACTGAATTTGTGCATGGAGGGGAGTGTCCCTCAGCCCAGCCTGCACCCTCTCCACTCTGGGTGACCTTGAGGGGTGTCCAACTGCCCATTTAGGCTCAATCCCACTGATATCAGGCCTAAACAGGTAGTCAGACAACCTTCTCACAATCCAGGACTCCTGGCTCCCAATTGTTCCCCTGTCTCTGCCTGATTGCCCCTAACGGCTTCTGCCTGCCAGACTGATCACCCTCTAACCATTCCACTGCTAGTCTAATCAATGCCTAATTGTTCCCCAGCAGGCCCAATTGTCCCTAGCTGCCCTCGCCTGCTAGCCTGATTACCCCTAACTGTCATCCCCTGTAGGTCTGGTTGCCCCTAATTGCCCTCCACTCCAGGCTTGGTTCCCCCAACTGCCCTCCCTTGCTGTCCTGGTCTCCAACAACTGTCCTCCTCTGCCAGCTTGGCCATCCCTAACTGCCCACAACTGCCCTCCCCTGCAGGTCATCTTGTGGAGGCCATCTTGTGTCCACATGGGGGCAGTCATCTTTGACCACATGAAGGCAGCCATCTTGTGTCTTGGAGTGATAGTCTGTTTGCATATTACTCTTTTAGCATTAGATAGGATTAGCTTTAATTTCATTACATTCACAGGATCTGTTATTAGGGCATGGATCTATCTTTTGGGAGGCCATCATTCAATCGACTGTACCACCTTTAAATCTGGGATGACCTTATGATGAATATTGACCATTAGTTTATGATAAAATCAGCACAGGTTCTGGTGACATCTGCCTTCTGCTTTTACTCTTCTTGACTATAGCCCTGGTTATGTAATTAAAAAAAAAAGTCTTATCTAGCCTATCAGGGCATAAAAAGCCACATGGATCAGAGTTGGGCTTTTCCAGCTGAGGCCCCTTCGACCTACCCCAGCATCAGCTTTTAGTTATGCCACTGAATCTGCCAAAGCCCATCCAGCTTCAGTCAAATGCCAGATGACTGTAGCTCATGTGAGAACAAAGGCAACATCAGCAGAGTGGTCTATCTAGGTCCAGCCTAATTGTTGACAAAATAGTGAGCAAAAAAAAAAAAAAGTTTATTTTAATTCGTTAAGTTTATGATAGTTTATTAAGTATCAATAAATAACTAATCTTATATAATAAAAGCATAATATTCAAATCAACCAAACAGGGGAACAACCAGTGGGTGGGGGACAAGGCCAATGTGCATGTGACACCAGGCCAGCCAAGGCATGTGCCGGTGGACAGAGGAAGAAGATGGTGATGGGGTGGGGGTGGCAGCAACCAGCAGTGGGGTGATGGGGGCTGATGCCTTCCCCCAATTGCCTGCCTGGTCACCTCCGCAGAGGGAGGCCAACCGATGATGGTGGTGGGGTGATTTGGGGTGGGCGCGGCCACTTGGCACCCATGCTGTCCCCTGATTGACCCACTGGTCACATCCCACAGAGAGAGGCCCGACTGCAGCTTATGGAGTGGGCCTAAGTCATCAGTTGGACATCCCCTGAGAGCTCCCAGGCTACTAGAGTGTGAAGAATGGGCTGAGGGGTCCCTCCCTCGCCCTCCTGCCGCCAGTGCACAAATTTTCATGCACCAGACCTCTAGTATAGAAATAAGAACCTAGGTGTAGGATAGTGCCATGACAAAAAAACCAAGTAAGCAGGGTTGGCTCTGAGGCAAGAAGTTGATAAGAGGCTAGAAATATTGCAAGGATGGAGAAATGGCCAACAAACTTATGGGAACTTAAAAAATAGTGAGAAAAATGCTAATTGAGACTGGAATGCTAATTGAGGTGACCCTTATTATGCAGTTCTAAAAAAAGATCAGAACTTTCATTTGTAGTAAATGGAAAGGAAAGTCTTCTAATGATCATCTGACTAAGATTCCCAAGCCCATTAGGTCATTTGTTTTATTTTTAATGTGTGCTTTCATGTTTTTGATGTCTCAGAGAAGACATCAAGGTTTTAAAAGCACAGTTGGTGATATATTGTATCAGTTACCTATGGCTGTGTAACAAAACAATCTCAAAACTTGGAACCTTAAAACAGCAACTATGAGGTCAGGATTTTGAAAATCAGCTTGGGTTGGGCTCAGTAAAACAGGGCTTCTGCTGGTTTTCCTTAGGAACATTCACACCACTGCTTTTGAGAGCTTTGATGGAACTCTGAAATCTAAAACGGCCTCCCTCATGTATGTTTAAGTGGGTGCTTGTTGTCATTGATGGTCGCTCTGGAGAACTTCAGCTGAGTCAGCTTGTCTTCCTCATATGGCTTCTTCTCCTCCATTAGGCAAATTAGGGCTTCTATGTATGTTGATATCAAAGCAAATTTCCAAAAGAAGTAGAATAAGATCTGTACAATATCTTGATGACCAGGCTCAGAAATTGCACAATGTCCCTTCTATGGCATCGCATTGATTTGCATTTCACATGTGTGTTCTGTGTGAGATTATGAATAAAAATAAAATACTTTATTTTTATTTTTATCATAAATGAAAATATATATATATTTAAATCCAGTGCCATTTGTCTTTCATTTTCAAGCTCATTTGATTGGGCTAAGATTAGCTATAGCAACCAGTGAAATAAATACTTCTTTCTGGCTGAATCAAGATTACAGTACTAATGCTATGGATGCCATATGAATCTTTGGGGAGAGTCAAAAATGCCCAATCTTCCAATACCCAATGGCTTTTAAATATTGGTATATTCATGAAAGGTTTAGTGGTGGGAGTTATTGGCAAAACCAGAAAAGTAGGGCTCAATTGCTTGTTCAATTGTAATGTTAAAAAATTTCCTCTGAGGTCTTTGAATAAAAGTGATATTTCCTGAAGAGTATAAATGGGAATGGTGCGGCCTTGCTTATTCCTAGGCGAGCCTCCGGACCTGTTTTTAGCATGCTCCAGTTTGAGAACCACAGCTTTAGAAGATGAGTGAGCTGTGGTCTTCGTGGAAAACATGGCCAAAGGGAAATTACAGCTTTGAGACTGGGTTTAGAGGGGAGAGCAAACATAGAATCAAGAACCCAAACCTAGAGTTGAGTAAAATGCACGTATGAGTGTCCAAAAGCAGGCAGTGCACGGGCAGTAACGATAGCAACCGTCACAAGCACATCACTAGCAGGGTATCCTTTTACAGCTGAATCTAGACGTTGAGGTTAAGTTAAGGTTAACATATCTTTTGTGCTATATATGACATTGGCTCAGTTCCCCCACTTCTCTTCTCTGGACATTGCCATGCTGTTTCCTGGATTTCTGTATATTCTTAAGGCCTTATGTCCTCCTAGGTTCAATCTCTAATCCCCATTTTAAAACTTTTTATTAATGTTCCATTGCTGCCATAACAAAATTCCACAAAAAAAAGAAAAAGTAGTGACCAAAGACAACATAAATGTATTAGCTCACAGTTCTGGAGTTCATAAATGTCACAGCGTTAAGATCAACATATGGGCGAGGCCGCATTCCTTCCTAGAGGCTCTAGAGGCTGACCACATACATGGCTCCTGGCCCCTTCTTTTCAAAGCCAGCGGGAGTGGTTGAACTTTACATCAGATCATTCCAACGCCCTCTTTGACGCCTCCTGTTTTATTTTTATATTTTTTTAATATATTTTATTGATTTTTTTACAGAGAGGAAAGGAGAGGGACAGAGAGTTAGAAACATCGATGAGAGAGACATCGATCAGCCGCCTCCTGCACACCCCCTACTGGGGATGTGCCCACCACCAAGGTACATGCCTTTGACCGGAATCGAATGTGGGACCTTTCAGTCCACAGGCCTACGCTCTACCCACTGAGCCAAACCAGTTTTCAGCTTGACATCTCCTGTTTTAGAAGGCCACTGTGATTGCATTGGGCCTGCCCAGACAATCTAGGATATTATCCCTTCTTTAAGGTCCTCTGATTTTGACAATCTTTATTCCTTACCCCTTTCCCCTCCCACCCACAGCCCTTATCTCCTCTCAGCTATGGAGCTTCATGCTCCACTGGTTTCAGGGCGTAGGATATGGACAATTTCTGTCTACACATCTTCAACTTGCTCTCTTTCTCTTCTGCCAGGATTTGACATGCCTGGACCTCAGCCACCTGTCCCTGATTTCCACAAAGCATTTATGAGTATAAAAGACTGTTACGAATGTTTGGGATATCAGTTTATATGAATGAAACCAAATTATATACAACATTACATGTTTGTGTTTCAAAAGAATAACTTCATGCACACTAGGATGTAGCCATTTTTAAATGCTTACATAGTATTAAAGGAATATTCCTATTTCTTTTAATAATTTGGGTAGAGAAAGTTATAGAGAAACCATGAGAAAAAAACACATAGTCTCCTATGATTACTCTGAGTAAACACTCCTGGTGCCAGGAGCATGTGTACCTCTCTCCTGCGTGGGAATGTGGATCACAGAATCCACAGCAGGTTGACAGGTTGACAGGTTCATCATCAGACTGGTGTGAACAGAAATTAGCCCTGTTTGGAACATTCTTACAGAACTCTCTTTCAATTTGCAATGATTTTTTTTTTTATAAAAACCCACTTGGATTGAACTCTAATCTAAGTCTGAATCAATGTTGGTCGAAGTGCTGCTGTTATTTTGTTGGCAGTCATTCTAACAGCAAGCATTGATAATGTGATATGCTGTCATATTGCACTGCAAATAACGATATTAGCTGAACCCCAATTTTGTTCTTTATCAATAGAGTATCATTTTTGGTGGTGAGGCAAGATTCAGGGTATGAATGATTACTGGTCAAACAATCATTTCTTGGTTTTAGGTGGAGATGCAACTCAGTTTGAGAGAATAAATGCCTTTATTGCTCAACCTACCTTTATTTGGTACTCTGAGACTGCTGCCAAAGCATCATAAATGCTGTGAAGTTCTACTTAAAGTAACTAAAAACATTATAAAAATAAAAATAAAAAAGTAGAAAATTTAAAAATCCAGAAGAAGCTGTCTTAGTTCAGGCTGTCATAACAAAATACCAGAGAAGTAACAATAGAAATTTACTTCTCACTATTCTGGAGGCTGAGAAATTCATGATGGAGGTGCTGACAGATTTCCAGGTCTGAGCTGACTTCCTGACCTCAGAGGGCCAGCCTCTTGCTGTGTACTGACACGGCCTTTCCTCTGGCCACACACAAAGCAAGCAAATCAGCTCTCTGGTGTCAGTGCACTAATCCTATTGAGCCCAAGCCATACCCTCATCACCCCCTTCAACCAAAATTATCTCCCTTCAGATTCAGTCACATTGGGGATTAGAGTATGAAATAAATTTGGGGAGCAAAGGGGCACACAAACATTTAGTCCATAGATGAAGCTAAATATAATAAACTAGAGGCCCAGTGCACAGATTTGTACATTGGTGGGGTACCTCATTCAGCCTGGCTTGATCCCTCTTGCAATCAGGGACCCATAGGGAGATGTACAAGTGTACCAAGTGGCAGGTGGCCAGGGAGGAGACTGAGCCTGGGCCGGGTTCTGCTCCACTCCTGCTCATCCTGGACCACTGGACCTGCCACCACCACTGCTCAGGAGCAATGCCACGGAGGCAGGAGAGGCTTGCACTACCTCTAGCGCAGCTGTGCTAGCCAGCCGTGAGCCCAGGGCGCCTGTTGATCAGCTGATTGGTGCTACCACTGCGGGAGTGCATTGACCAACAAGGGGACAGCTCCTGCATTGAGTATCTGCCCCCTGGTGGTCAGTGTGCATCATAACGCAGTGTGCATCATAACGACTGGTCGACTGGTCACATAGGGTTTCATATATATATATATGTTTGTGTGTGTGTGTGTGTGTGTGTGTGTGTGTGTGTGTGTGTGTTGTAAAATTGGATTATACTAGATTTGGTAAAATAATCAAATTTAGTAAATTACATATACTATGACATGTAATGTATCATTATATATCATATACAGCAGATCCTCTAATAAAGGAGTATTGTTCAAGCTCATCTATTTAATAAAAGAGTAATATGCAAATTGACTGCCACTCCAAGATACAAGATGGCCACCCCCATGTGGTCAAAGATGTCTGCCCCCATGTAGACACAAGATGTCTGCTACCAAATGGCCTGCAGGGGAGGGCAGTTGTGAGCAGTTGGGGGTGACCAATCTGGCAGAGGAGTGCAGTTGGGGGAGACCAGGACAGCAGGGGAGGGTAGTTGGGGAGGACAAAGCTGCAGTGGAGGGCAATTGATAGGGGACCAGGCCTGCAGTAGAGGACAGTTTGGGGGGACCCAGGCCTGCAGAGGAGAGCAGTTGGGGGTACCAGGCTGGCAGAGGAGGGCAGTTAGGGCAACCGGGTTGGCTGGAGAGCAGATAGGTGTCCATCAGGCTGGCAGGGGAGTGGTTAGGTGTCGATCAGGCTGGCAGGCAGAAGCCTTTAGGGGAAATAAGGCAGAGGTAGGCTAGCAGTTGGGAGACAGCAGTCCTGGATTGTGAGAGGAATGTCCCAGATTGGAGAGGGTGCAGGCTGGAGTAAAGAACAACCCCTCCATGCACTAATTTCATGCACAGGGTCTCTAGTTAAGTATAAGGAGCTTGTGATGAAGCCATCCTGAATATCCCAAGCAGACCCTAAATCTAATGACAAGGATCCTGATAACAGAAAGAAGAGAAGACACAGACAGGAAAGGGGAGAGACCATGGTGATGGAAGCAGAGACTAAAGATAGGCAGCCACCAAGGAATGTGGAGGACTCCTGGAGCAGTCAAGGAGAGATTTCCTTCTAGAGCCTTTAGAGGGCCCGTGTCTTTGCTGACACCTGATTCAGACTTCTGGCCTCCAAAACCATGAGAGAATACATTTTTGTTGTTTTTAAGTCTCCAAATTTATGGTAATTTGTTACCATGGCCACAGGATTTAGCCTGAACCTTCAGGAAGGTGTGAAAACAAAGGCATAGTGCAAATGGAGTAGACATGGAAGTGAGAGGAATTAATACTGCAGCTCTATTGGAAAACAATCTACCATATCTTTGGAATCATTGCTCTTATGGTCACATTTGAAAGTCACTTTTATTAAAAGTGGGAAGTTGATTGAAAATAAGAATTTTATTCAATTAAAATGAAAGATGCCTTGTGTAAAAGGAATGCATTTACAAGTTTAATTCAACATGCAAATTTATGAAAGGCTAAAATTCCCTTATTTATCAGTTTTATGATCTTCTAGGAAAAGCTTCTGTAATAAAATAAGATAAAACTTACCTTTTTGTTTTTATATACTCCTCAGTTTTGCATAAAAAAGCATAGCTGTAAAAAGATGACGCTATTTTAAAAAAGTTGATGATGCATTTAAGTGATCTTAAAGAGTGTACTTGAGCTATTAATTGAAAAATAGCTCCTTACCTCACAGTGGCTATCACATTTACAGTTTGTGTATATTTGTGCAGAACAATTACTTTGCAAATTGCTTTATGAAAAATAGATGTGAAAGATATTTTAACAAGATATGTGAACTTCTTTCCTCAAGTGAAATTGACCATTAAAAAATAATAATAATAATAAATGCTGGAACCATGCCCAGATGAAGCTAATTCTATGGGGAGCAAAAGAAAGTGAGTGGCATTGCACAATACTTTTTGTAAACCCGGATTATTACCTGCATTAATCACCAATGAGATCTCAAAGGTATTGTCTCTTAATCATCACAAGTTAGTCAATGGAATGCTAACACTGGATGTTTGTGCAGAGTCAAACTAGTAGTTTTTACACTCCTGTTTGAAATAAATTTATAAAAAAGAAGAAAAGGTTATTTGCAAAGGCACCTTGCTACACCCTGTCAGCACATAGAGGTGCTGACAGTTCTTGTTCCCAGAGTTAAATTCTTAATGCTGATTTGTTTCTTTCTTATGAAGAAAAATAAAAATAAGGAGGCACAAAGGAATTTAAAGCTCAATTAATGGAATAAATTCAGTTTTCTTTTGAGCAATGACCTACAAACTTGGGTAGCTTTGTGGCTATGTTTCCAAAATTTAATATTCCTAAAGAACAAGTTCCATGGCAAAAACTATAAGCAACTATATAGTATAAAATAAAAGTAAAAATAAAATTAGATAACAAACTATAAAAACGATACAGTGTGGGAACTGGATAAGGAAAATATGTTACAAGTATTGGCATCTGTATGGAATTCTTTTTTAAAAAATATTTTTTATTTCAGAGATGAAATCAGAGGGAGAGAGAGATAGAAACATCAATGATGAAAGAGAATCATTGATCTGCTGCCTCCAGCATGTGCCCTACTGGGGATTGAGCCTGCAACCCAGGCATGTGCCCAAATGGGGAATCTAATCTCAATCTCCTGTTTCAGAGGTCAGTGCTCAACCACTGAGCCACACCAGAAGGGCTGTATGGAATTCTTAATTCATTTATTATTGGTATAAATTACAGCTTCACATGGGAAGGGAAAGAAGAGCATTGCCAATTAACGTCTTCAGTAACAAAACAAACAAAAACATGTTGGGGACTATTGTCCTGAAGCAGTCAGGAAGACCAACTCTTGGATCAAAGACACACAACAAAAATTTTGCCTTTCCCTCTAAACCCTGTACCCTCACCCCAAAATTAAACTCCCATTAATGCTTTGTGTATTGGTCAATTTCGTAGGCAATACTCCTTAGTAATTACCTAATCATATTGAATGAAAAAAAAAAATAAGTATTATTATTTGTGGTTGTGTATTAAGGCTAAGTTAGCAAAGTATTATCCTATCTAATAAAAGAGAAATATGCAAATTGACCATCACTTCAACACACAAGATGGCTGCCCCAATGTGGACACAAGATGGCTGTTACAAGATGGCCAGCAGGGAATAGCAGTTGGGGTGGACCCAGACCTGCAGGGGAGGGCAGTTAGGGGTGACCAGGCCTGCAGAGGAGAGCAGTTAGGGACAAACAGGCTGGAAGGGGAGCAGTTAAGCATCAATCAGGCTGGCAGGGGAATTGTTAGGGGGTGATCAGGCTGGCAGGCAGAAGCAGTTAGGGGCAATCACAAAGGCAGGCAGGTGAGCAGTTGGAAGTCAGCAGTCCTGGATTGTGAGGGGGATCCCAGATTGGAGAGGGGTCAAGCTGGGCTGAGTGACATACCACCCCCCATGTATAAACTTCACGCACAGGATCTCTAGTCTATATATATAAAAGCCTAAATGGCTGTTAGGTGGAACAACTGGTCAATGAATCGCTATGAGGCAGATGTTCTGGGCTCACAGTTTGTGAGTACAGCTGCAGTGGTAGGAGCCTCTCCTGACTCTGCGGCAGTATTACCGAGTTGTGGCAGCAGGCCAGGATGAGTGGAAGTGGTACAGTACCCAGTCCTGGTTCTAGCTCCTCTTTGGCTGTCTGATGCTTAGTGCTCTGCTACAACCCTTAGGGGATATCCAACTGCTGATTTAGGCCCAATTCCCACAGGCCAGTCAGACATCCAGCAGTTGGACATTCTCTGAAGGGTCCCAGATTGTGAGAGGATGCTGGATGAGCTGAGGGACAACCCCACAAATTTGTGCACCAGGCCTCCAGTCTGTATATATGTGTATATATATATATATATATATATATATATATATATATATGTATATATATATATATATATATATGGCTAAACAATTGGCTGACTGACCGGTAGGTATAATGTTCACTGACCACCAAGGGGCAGATGTTCAATTCAGGAGCTGCCAAGTGACAACAACTGTTCAGAGTGCCTTCTTGCTCTCTGGGACCCCTCAAAGAATGTTGGACTGCTGGTGTCAGTCAAATCCTCACAGGGCAGGCCGAAGGACCCCCATCTGCTGGAGGGTTCCCACAGATTCCCTTCCAGCCCTGTTGCTCCCCCAGGTGCAGCTGGCTGGGGAGGGATGCTGAAGGTTGGCTCCAGTGCATGTCTGGCCCGTCTCAACCAGTCCTGCCCTGCCAGCCACCTTTTAATTAATTTTCTTTCAATGTGCATGAATCTGTGCACTGGGCCTCTAGTGAGAACATAAAGAAGAAAACTTGCTAAAATATTGTCACCTATTATAATCCTACTCCACTCTTTTAACTGATGCATTCAATGTAACAGTTTATCTTCCATTTACTACTAAGATAAGTAGAAAACAATCCTACCATTTATTGATAACCTAAAATATTGTACATTAAAATAAACATCATGTGCTTTTAATGGAAAACTTCAAATAGAACCATCCAACTTTCAATATTCAAATATGATGGTATGTCTCTAGATTCCTAGTGATTGAATCTTCTTCCCCCTCAACCACACAGGTTTGAGAAATTCCAATACATGTTTGTCAACACAGCTATATTGTATTTTTGTCAAACACTACAGTATTTTGAGACACATTTCTGGTCCCATCTGTTCTATGGACAAACAACAGTCTACTCTGAGTGTCTTTGGGATGTCGTATTTATATCAGCCTCTAAAATGTGAGGGGAAGAGAAGGTATTACTAATAGACATGACTCCAAAAAGAAGTTAATCATTTCTGAAACTCTAATTTTTTTTTTCATTTACTAGTTTTTCTTGGCAACTTACTTATCTACTTATTAGATGCAGCCATTATACTGTATGTAGTAGCAATTGGATTAAAAACTCTCCTCTTGGACACATCCTCGGCTGACATATCCATCTATGAAAGATATCCCATCCACTTCTCTCAATCCACACACACTCACCTTTGCAGTATTTGTAAACCAAAATCAGTTTAAGATGAAAGCTGATGATGTTATGTGAAGCTCACTGAAGATACCACAAAATCCACTTTTGCTCCAGATTTCACATGAGAACATTTATTACTGTTTAGTTGTGTGTGTTTTTAACTTAGTTTTTTAAAACTCCTTGGATTTGAGACTTAACTTTTTAAAATTAATTCAATGACCTCTTTAACTTTCATTAACTCCCAGGAGACTGTCATATTTTTATGCAGGCTATGTATGATCTTACCTAAATTATCAATATTGTTAGTATCTAAGTCTCCAAAAGGCTCATGTTACCCTAGCCAGTTTGGCTCAGTGGATAGAGTGTCTGCCTGCATTATGAAGAGGTCCCCAGTTCAATTCTGGTCAAGGGCACATGCCCAGGTTGTGGCTCCATCACCAGTTGGGAGTGTTCAGGAGGCAGCTGATCAATGATTCCCTCTCTCCCTTTCCCTTCCCCTCCGAAATCAATATATATATATTTAAAATTCATGTTAAAATAAATGCTGAGTCCTTTACATACTAGTAACTTCCATATATGAAGATATAAAGGATATTATGTGCTGTATTTTGATAAATTTATCACATATCAGTTTAGATTTTCTATTTAGTATTATGAGAAATGAAATGTTGGGATTTTATTAATATAAAGAAGTATGACTCAATTGAAAATATCCAAACTATTTTTATTGAAGAGATAATCAATTCCTAGTGGCATTGCTACAAATTGCCAAAAAGTTGTTTTTTTAATTCAACATATAATTGGTTTAAGGTTTTGTGGTTTGACAAATAATACATTATTATTCTTAAGAATACTATCTAATCAGAGATGTGTGGATTCTAGCTGCTGTCTTCTGAAAGTATACCCCCCCAAAAAGGAGAGAAATTTTCATTTATAGTCAAATTTTAATTTGTTAGAATAGTTATCTTGTCAATATTACTCTGTGATTTGTTTCTTTCTAGTCTTATTAACTTCTCCATTCTCCTGAAGATCTTAGAGATAAGAATCTAAAATTCAAGTCTAATATGGTTTTGAAATATGCACACCTAGGGTGTGCATGACTCTTAATATATGGATAAAATAAATGTTTTTATTTATCATTGTTTTCCATATATTTCCACCTTGCTGTATAAATAATTAGGATTTATCAATTTTTTTTTTTTTTGGTAATTGGCCTTTACACAATGAAAGATTGTTTGATTCTTCTGGAGACTTTAATAAAATTCCATGTATTTGGCATATGGGTGTCATAAACACTAATCCATGTCCTTGTAATAGACATCATTATACAGTTCTAAAAAGACACCATATTAGTAAAAGTCAAAGGGATGTTGGCACTTTGACACAGTGCTTTCATCATATGAGTTTCCAATATTTCCTTGATAAATGTGAAGGCTTATTCAGTGAGCTACTATAGGGTAAAAAAATATCACAGAACTCATTTTTCTCATGTTTTTAAATTCAAATCTCTCCCTCAGGCCATTTGTTTAGTCGTTGGATAATTATTTATTGTTTGCCTACCTTCGTTCAAACACTCTTTGAGAGACTACAGATTGACAGTACACCAAACCAAAAATCACTCTTCTAATGGGTTTTACACTCCAGTGTGTTGGAGGAAGGAAGTATCAGATAGAAAAATTAGATAAGTGAATAACTCGATAATGTTTCAGTTGTTGATATAAAATAAGACACGGTAAGGGAGATAGCGGTGCCTGGATGAGTGGTGCTAATTGATATAGGATGTCAGGGAGGGAGGCCTCTCTGATAAGGTGACATTTCAGGAGAGATTAAAATAAGGAAGAGAATGAGCCTTGCAGATAACGCTGTCAGGGACATCCCAGGCTCAGCTGGCACAGTAATGCAAAGGAGAGAACTTAGACACTGGTTTCATTTTTCAAGGAATAAGAAGAGGACCGTGTGATTAAGATGTTTTTATATTTTTGTTGCAAATGTTTGAATGTAATGTCATCGTGCTTTATATTTAAGACCATTTAAACTGTTACCAATCATATGCCTATATTATATTGTTGACTCACACTACCTACAGACAGTATCATCGGAAATTATTATCCTAAAATTATAAGAGAAGAAACTGAAGTCCAAATATTTTAAGGACCTACCTCAATTCTCACAACTGCTCAGGGCCACGCTGGAGCTAGAATCCAACTCTCCTGATTTCTGGACTATTTTCCTCCCTTTTATTTTATATGTTACATCAAAGTTAGGCCACACTAGGCCTTGATTAACAATCAGTCTAGTCGGTTGATAATCTAGAAACAAAACCCAGAACAAAATCTGTATTTGAAAGTGAATGCCTCGAAGCAACCACAGGGTCCATCTGTTAAAACCTTCACATTTTAGAGGAAGAGAAACTAAGGCCAAGGGAAACATATTACTGCTTATCAGGCACTTGGATTTTAAATTCCTTTCCCCCCTACGGGGTAGCATAATCATTGATCTTAGATTTAAAAATATTATCAATGGGCATTCAATTGTTAATTGATGTGAGGCTTTCAAATTATTTGAGTCCAAATACCTAGGATATATCAGAATGTCTATTTAACGTTTTTCTGAACATACTATATGCCATCCGCCTATCAATCCTTTTTCTTTTCAGAACCTCTACATAGAGTACATGTACATCCTCTTCACCTGTGAAAGTGTTTCTTGTTATTTGAGATAGCGTTCATAGCTACAGTCATATCTGTCTCCTAGAGTTCAGAGCACCCTCAATGCTTGTGGTTTGTTGCTACCCATTTGCAGCTAGGTTATGCTCTTCTTTATTGTCAGTTAACATTTAAATGTATCTGTCCTAACATTTCCAAACACTACAAATAATAAACTTTCATGGACAGTTTGTATTTCTAGCCTCTTCACACACACACACAAACACAAATATACATATGCATGATGCATTTGTATACATGATAACCAATTAGTAAAAATGGATGACGGTCATGATGATAAAGAAGGATGATTTCAAGTAGAATGACTGATGATACAAAATTTATGGTTCTTATATACTCTTCACCTTCCATAATCTTTCTTATAATTTTAGTGTCCATGTTAAGTTAAACTTGTAAATATAGTGTCCAATCCAAACCAAATATTAGTAATCTCTCTTTGAGAATATTGGGGAAGAAGGGGCAGGGGAAGAATAGTTAAAAGTGTAATGCCTTTTATACAAACAATTTGCATTTCCAGATCATTTACCAGGTACTAAAGTAATACATAAATACATTATTCTTTTTAAGTTTGTTTTTTTAAATGCTTAAGATGGTAAATTTTATCTTTGTACATTTACCACAGTAAGAAAATTGGTCCATGTATTACATTGTTTTGTGCCAGGAATTTATTGGTCCTTGATGAGTTTTGTGTTGCTATCTCAAAGAGAAATTTCAAATTTATGCAGCTCTTGAAAATTTGAGTCACAGGTCATCTGTGTTTCAGGCACAGAGAGTCAAAGGTGTTTTTCAAGAGCTCTTTCTCTTTCTTTACCCTCCCCAACCTCCTCCCACCTATCTCTCTGTCAATCACCACAGTGTTGTCTGTGTCCATTAGTTTTTTTTTCTTTTGCTCAAACCCTCCCCCATCACCTATCCTCCTAATCCCCCTCCCAAAATGCTTGTCAGTCTGCTCTTTGTATTTATGAGTCTGTCTCTATTTTGCTTGTTACTTCATTTTGTTCATGAGATTCCATCTATATTAATAAAATGGTAATATATTAATTAGACCAGGTAAGCAGACATCTTCTGGATGTCCGACTTCTATCCAGACACTTAGGAGGTGACTAGGCCAGCAGGGGGGCAGTTGAGGGATGTCCAGGGCACTAGGAAGGCAATTAGGCGGTGACCAGACCAGCAGGGGACAGTTGGGGGGCAACCAAGCTGGCAGGAGTACAGTTGAGGAGTGACTAGGCCAGCAGGGGGGGCAGTTAGGGAGTGATCAGGCAGGCAGGCAGGTGAGTGTTTAGGAGCCAGCAGTCCCAGATTGTGAGAAGGATGTTTGCCTGCTGGTTTTGAACATCCTCCAAGGGGTCCCTGATTGGAGAGCATGCAGAACCAGGCAAGGGACCCCACCCCTCCATGCATAAATTTCATGTACCGGGCCTCTGGTATGTGAATAAAATCATATGGTATCTATCTTTCTGCAACTGGTTAATTTCACTCATCATAATGCTTTCCATTTATGCTCTTGAAAAGGGTAATATTTCCTTCTTTCTTATAGCTGAGAAGTATCCCTTGGTGTACTTTTCTATATATTCATCTACTGATGGGACTTGCATATTAGAAGTAAATCTGTTTTCTTCTTTGTCACCCATTGCAATCCCAGATTGCCCCCATTTCTCTACCACTGGCCCTACTTCACGTGAGTAGCTGAGTATTGTTCCAGAGGTCTCTCTTCATTGACACACATAGTCATGCATTCACAAATGCAGTCTTACTTTTTGGATTTGTGATAGATATATGATAGATAGATAGATAGATAGATAGATAGATAGATAGATAGATGATAGATAAATGACAGGTAGATGATAGATAAATCAACAGATATAAAATTTCTGTGTCTAATGTTTATATAATATTAGAGGCCAATTGCAGGAAATTTGTGCATTTGAGAGTTGGTCCCTCAACCTGGCCAGCACCTTCTTGCAGTCCGGGAGCCCTCAGTGATGGGCCTAAGCTGGCATTCGGAAATTCTTAGCACTGCCGCAGAGGTGGGAGAGGCTCCTGCCACCGCTGCTGTGCTCACCAGTCGTGAGCCCAGCTCAGGGCTTCTGGCTGAGCTGCACTCCCCCTGTCGGAGTGCACTGACCACCAGAGGGCAGCTCCTGCATTGAGTGTCTGCCCCCTGGTGGTCAGTGCGCATCATAGAGAACAGTTGTTTCATAGTTTGATCAATTTGCATATTAGCCTTTTATTATATAGGATATTATCACTGTTACGTATTTTTCTGCAACTTCTTATTTTTACACACTAGTTTTTAGAAATACTTTAGGCTACCATGTTTCAATTAACATCATTCTTCTTAAATATCACACAGTATGCTACAGCAGGGAATAATACTACAGTGAATGTATTTAGTAATTCTTTTAAAGAAGAAATTTAGGATATTTCAAGGACTTTCTTTATAGTAAGAATCAGAGAATATTTTTGAAATTCTCTGAAAAAGCCCTTATTAGTGAGCGAGGTGTTAACAGTTTTTTTTACCACTTGGACCCTTAGTCTTTCTAATTATGTCTCAAGGGTTTAATAACCTGGCAGACAGTGGGGAATCAGTTTCATACTTATTCCAAAAACTTTTTAAGGGACAGGAACTTTGCATTGCTTTATATATTCAGGGCAAATCAACTCTGAAACCAAGAATTTTTTTTAAAAAACAAGAAATAAATGACATACACTAAACAAAAAAATTTACTATGGAAAAGAAAATTTCTAATAGAATATGCAAGGATTAAGGTGATAATCATTTGTTCAAAACACAAATGAACTCAAAAAATGTGAAAAAAATAGTCATACATACTTTTTAATAATCACTAAGTTGTACAGAGATAATTCACCTTTTATTGAAGAGACTCCTCTTGACTTAATACATGAGCATTGACTAGAGACTCAGGTATTCAGATAAACAAAAGTATTTAGATTTCAAGTTCATATACAAAAGCACATATTGAAGGGTAAAAAGTAAGTTTAATATTGCCAAAACTGGTTTGGCTCAGTGGATAGAGCATTGGCCTGCGGACTAAAAGGTCCCAGGTTTGATTCCGGTCAAGGGCATGTACCTTGGTTGCAGGCACATCCCCAGTAGGAGGTGTGCAGAAGGCAGCTGATTGATGTCTCTCTCTCATCGATATTTCTAACTCTTCCTCTCCCTTCTGCTCTATAAAAAAAAATCAATAAAATATATTTTTTTTAAAATCAGTTTAATATTGACCAAGGTCTAGCATAGGAAGGGAAGGCTATCAAGAAATAGCTCTGGATCTCTTTGCAGGTACTTTTTTTTTTTTTTACAACTAAAATGTTGAGTGACAGAAATCTGAGACCATGGTTATCTCCTGCTGCAGTTACAGTGCAGAGCTAGACAGTCCCACACATGAAGCACTAAATGAAGAAGAAACCAAGAGATAGAGCAAAGCACTCACTAAACTTGGCATTTCAACAGATGCATAATACTAGAGTAACAGAAGTTCTATCTTGAGAAAATAACAGAAGTCTAGAATGCAGTAGGACTAGGACAGGTTAAAATACAGTAGGGTAATCTTAAACAAGAGCTGCTAATCCAATAAAAATGTATGGCTCATGATAATGATTTAAAACACAGGAGCATTCGGCCAGTTGAATTAAATAAAACAAAATGCAATTTTTTATAGAGCTAAAATTAAGAAAGGGAGATACTGTAGTTTTGGAGGCAAAAACAAAGCTCTGAAAGAAATGATGAACCAAAGTAGCTTCACTTTCTTTCCTAAGTATGGTGGACAATCTATAACTCAAGAAGACTTTAAGCTACAAAGACATCTCAAATATGCTTCCTCAGTGTATAAATTGTGCTAAATGAACACTATTTGACATACATTGAGCAAATAAATAAATAAATAAATAGCCATTAGTTATCTCATGGGGTCCAGTGACACACAGCTTTGATATAGTGTAACACAGTTGACATTGCTTTATGGGGAACAAGCCTGTTTTGTGTATATTAAGAGAATAATGTTAATAAACATTGTTTGAACAGTTGCTATATGTTTCCTACAAGGCATCTATAGTAGGCAATACAATAGGCATAGATTTACTCATTTAATTATCCAAACAACCAGATGAGGAGCTGTTATTAATCCCCCTTTGTTAGATGAAAAATTTATATCATAGAAGGAAAAACAAAAGAGAAGGTAAGGAAGAGACAGAAAGTCACAGAGCCAGAAAAAAAGGAAAGGGCTGTGTTCAAAGATCATGAAAACGAAAATAAATTATTTAATTAATTTATTTATTTATTTATTTTTATTTTTCTGCTATTCTTTCAAGGCCAATGCATTCCAGGATGGTTGTCCCACTTTTAAGCTGCTCATCTATATATATAAAAAGGCAGCTACTGCAATGGCCATAATGACCTAATAACCAGTCACTATGAAGCCCACTGTGGCCAGTGAACTGGCCCAATCAGGGGGTGGGACCAGCAGCCAACCTCCTGGCCCATCCTCCCTGCCAGCCTGCTCCTGATCGGACTCTCCCAACCTGATCAAGAGCAGGGCCTGCTGGCCAAATGTCTCCACCCTTCCCTCTGGGGCCAGCCTGGCCCTGATAGCAACCCCCACTCCAATAGGGGGCATGGTTGACCCGCCAACTTCCTGGAGTCCCTCCCTCTATCCAGCCACACCCCTAATGGACCCCCACCACCCTGATCAGCCCACAGCCCCTCCCTTGGCCAGCCCTATCCCTGATTAACACCTCCACCTCAATAGGGGGTGGGGATGGCTGGCCAATCTCCTGCAGCCCCTCCCCCCATTCAGCCCCACTCCAGATTAGACCTCCCACCCACCCCATTCTGGATTGAGGATGGCTGACCTACCACCCCACAGTGCCTCCCCATAGCTAGCCTGCCCCCAATCAGTCCTCCAACTCCAATGGGGAGAAAGGCCCACTGGCCAATCACCCATTGCCACTTCCCCAGCTGGCTGAAACCTGTTCAGGGGCCTTTATTGGGTCCTGATCCAGATAGGCCAGCTGACCAATCTCCCAACATCTCCTCCTTCCAACAGGCTCAGCCCCCGATCCACTCTGATTGGGATCAGGCTGGCCAGACTCCAGCTGTGCACAAATTTGTGCACTGGGCCTCCAGTAAAATATATCACTCTATAGAAATGGAATATCTAGGAAAATTCCCATTTAAAGCGTTGTGCTGAAAAGTGAGTTAACTATTGATTTCTGGAAAGAAGTACCAGAAATTAAATATTCAGATCACAGAAGGAGTGATCAATGTTTGATATAATATTTATCAAAACATATTCCTGAGGATCACAGTGCTTTGTCAAAGCACCTGGCTGCTTTTATCATATAAGCACTATCTTGAGCATTTCGCATTTCTCTGATAATATTTAAGCTCCATTTTTTAAAAAAAGGATTCAAATCCAGATCTAAGGGCTTCTTAAAATGGTGGCATTTTGCAATCTGATTATTTAGGTTATATGTACAACTAGAGTTCTCTGAAATTAAGGCCATAAAGTACCACTTTATGTTTAGAAGAACAAAAACGTTTACTTGACATATTTTCCAAGATTCCCAGCTGACAATCATCTCCCTGCCATTCTTTTACCCTTTACATTTTTTTTTGTAAAGAAAGGCTATGGTTTCTCTTTCTATGATGAGGTCAATCGAAGCCAATGACGTATGCGCTACCTACATAGATTTTCTTTCCCTTTTCAAAATCATACAAACAGTAAATATCCTAAATTTTAAATAGATGTTTGGTAATATTCTTGTCAGCAAGTTATTCTAAAAAGCACTATTAGTTCAAAGAGTGTGTTCTTCTGTACAATCCGAAGGAATTTGAAGTATTGTAACTCTGCAGCCAAAAGACATTAAAGCAAAATGTGTGATGGGGGAAATGGGCGTTTTAAGTGGGAATGTTTGGAGAACTGGCTTTCCATTGTGGTGTACAATCAGCTCTCCCAGTGAGGACTCGCTTTCACAGGACTCCTTTCTTCCTTGTGATATCCCTGACTCTAACTTCTCAAGTTCTTTCGTCTGATTGGCTTTTTTTATTTTTAAAACTTGCTGCCGGAGCAGTTTTGCTCTTGGAATTGTCCAATCATCAAGGCCTCTATATTAGTGTATCATCATGAAGGCTCTTTAATTATTTTAATTTCCAGCATGTGTGTGTGTGTTTTCTTTATAACCCAAATAATTACAGGCTAAAAAGGGAATAGCTTGGTGTAGCAATATCACACTTACTTGAATAATTTTTTTCTCAAATATTTTCTCTTTACCCTATATGATCTTGTTTCTCCCTCCCCAGGCAAAACTAATTATAACAATGAAGTATTTAATAATTAAGATAAATAGAGTCAAGAGCTTCCTCACCCCTTGCTATCGATGTTGTGTTCATTAAAACCAAGCCTACCTCATTTGTTGTATTTATTAATCATAAATGTGTATGCCTCTCTTCTAGTAAGATGTGAGCCTTGTCGTGAGTTACCCTCTAAATATTTTTCATGATCGTATTTTACAATATACTGTAGAATAAGGTGGGATCCAAGATTCTCCGTGTTCCCGGTTCCCTTTTGACTTTCACGAGTCCTATTAATCAAAGAAGCCTTCTTTTAGTCTGAGCAACAAATCTCAGAGAATGATTCCGTTTTTTTTCTGAGGTACCTCATAAAGTGCTCTGACAGGCAGTCAATCCTTGAATAGTCACAAAATAACGGAGAGCTTCCTGACTCATATGCAGCCACAAGGGTGCCGTTTTCCATTTACCCACTTGGTTATATAGCGCACATATTGGAAACTCATTTTTGTTTAATGTGATGTAAACCGGTCTCACTAGGAAGTATCTTTACCCAGACAACTCTGCAATCTCGTTTGTCTGCCTAGACAAGCTAATCTGATTGTAATCATGTTACTTATCTTTTAATTTCTTTGGAAGCTGATGTACATCAGAAGTGGCATTCAGCTGGGAATCACATAGGTAAAATTGATTTTTATCACATTTAAATGTTTCAGGGCCTGGGCATGTATTTTTAGATATTCAATCTTAAACCACTTGGGTGGCAATCCAACAGAGAAACCACAGGCATAAACTCCATGGCAAAATATTACAAGACTCTAATAACGCAAACACAATCAGAGTAAGGTCCCAGCGATTCTGACCCCTTTTGATTTTTTTCCAGTGTGAATTGGCTATAGATATTTGTTAACAAATGCACATGAATTTTATTATAGAAATAGAGAAGCTATTGTTCAAATAATGCCTAGTTGCCCTCTTCCCTTTGAATTGGATTCAATTACAATTTCAAGCACAAATATGAGGGAAAACAACAATACTATATTTTATTTCTAAACTGGATTTATCAGAGATACTGATAAGAGCAGTAATTAATAGCCACACCGTTTTAAAATATATTTTATTGCTTTTACAGAAGAAGGGAGGAGAGAATGATAAAAACATCAATAGGATGAGAGAGAATCATCCATCAGCTGTCTGCATGCCCCACGCATGTACTCTGACCAGGTATTGCCCATGATCTCCTGGTTCATAGGTCAGGGCTCAACTACTAACCACATTGTCTGGGCAGACAGGCCATTGTTAATGAGGCACACAAACTGAAAATTTTATTTTGATAGCCATTGGATGCACAGAAAAAGAAAAGAAAAAGAACAACTATGAGAAGTAATAATGATTTTACTTAATTCATCATTTTGTACAAATTAGTTGATCTGAGAAAGATGCAGGGAAGCTTCCATTTCAGGATACAGACTTGGTAGCTGTCCAAGTCCCTTGCTCAGGAACTGAGTGCTGAGAGCATTTGCCCTGGTGAGGCAGGCCCACAGGGGAGGTCCAGGTAAGAGGCACGGGGAGAGTGACCAGCCATGTATTGGAGAGCAGGATCCAGAACCGTTATGATCACCTTTGAGTGGGAGAAATTACAGCAGGTGGCTGAGCTTAGAGAGGGTGATCAGTCATAGCCCAGTAATAACTAAAAGTTGAAAATACTAACTGCCCATCAGTAGAGAAATGGGTGAACAGAATGTGGAATATTAATGGAACTATTGTGCAGGAAGCAACCCACAGATGTTTCTTTCACATCACTATTTCTCTCTGTCTTTCTCTCTCACGTCCACTCTCTCTGAAAATCAATGGGAAAATATATTTTGGTGAGTATTACATTTATACACACACACACACACACACACACACACACACACACACACACACACATTATAAAAGGCCAGGAGCCATCACAACCTAAACAACCAGACAGACGACTGGTCACTAGGAAGTTCATGAAGCTCCTCTCCATCCCTCTCCCGGGGTCCACAGGCTCCAATCACAGCAAGGATAGTGGATGGTGGGCAGGTGGGGCAGCCTGTGGGTGGGCAAGGCGAGGTGGGCGGGACAGTTGCAGATCAGGCAAGCCCAGAGAAAGGCTCAGAAATGCTAACTGGCATAGAAACTGACCAATCAGAACCAAATCCGGGAGAACTGCAAGGAGCCAATGGCTGCCTAGGAGGCAAAGCTTTTGATGCTGACTGGCATAGAAGCCAACCAATCAGAATCTAATCTTAATGCACTGCAAAGGCAGAACCTAAGGTGGGGGCTGAAGAGGGGTTTTAAGAACAACAGCTATTTGGTGCAAGGTGTAAAGTAGGAGTTCAATTTTTTAATGACCAGTTTGGGAGTATAGTGCATATGGCTGGCTATCAGTCCAGATATAGGGATTATGTGTTTTTGTCTGCCAAGAGCATCTCCTCCTGCTGAAAAAGGATCCCCCCTCCATTTAGGCAATCATATCCTGTATAATCTATCTATATTAATAAAAGGGTAATATGCTAATTATACTGGGTTGACCGACCATCTTACAGATATCCAACTTCCTTCTGGACAAAGCCATGGTGGTGGGGGCCGAGGTAGAGGCAGTTAGGGGCAACAAGGCCTTTAAAGGAGGCAGTTGAAAGCAAGATCAGGCTGGCATGGGGTTAGGGGCAATCAGGCCAGCAGGGGCGGGCAATTAGGGTTGATCAGATTGGCAAGAGAGAACAGTTAGGGGCAATCAGGTCAGCAAGAGAGCAATTAGGGGTGATCAGGCACGTAGTCAGAGGTGATTAGGGGCAACAGGCAGGCAGGCAGGCAGAGAGGTTAGGGGTCATCAGGCAGGCAGTCAGAGGGGTTAGGATCAATCAGGCAGGCAGGCAAGTGAGAAATTAAGAGCCAGTGGTCTCAGATTGTTAGAGGGATGTCTGACTGCCAGTTTAGGCCCAATCCCTGTGGGAGATTAGGAGCCAGGGGTCCCTGACTGGAGAGGGTGCAGGCTGGACTGAGGGAACCCCCACCTGTGCACGAATTTCATATATATATCCATCCTAACTAATAAAGAGGGAATATGCTAATTGACCATCACACACTCACAAAGATGAAGGCACCCACAGCCAATAAGGAGGAAATATCCTAATTGACTGCCATGACTTCAAAGATGGTGGCACCCACAGCCACAAGATGGTGGCACCCAGTCTCCTCAACCCCTTCAGGGCGGCATGCCGTGACCACCCCCAGGCAGGTCCAACCACTCCATGTGCCTGCCTCTGGAGTCCCCCAACCCCATCATCCCCCCAGCCACGCAGGGCCAGCCTGAGGTGCAAGGCAAGCCTCAGATGGCAGCTGCTTAGTTGTCCAGGGCCACTCAAGGCTCAAGTAACCAGGGCTGGCTAAGGCTTGTGCTGCCAGCAGTGGCAGCAGCAAAGGTGTGATGGGGCATTGCCTTCCCCTGATTCCTGGGTCACCTCCTACCTCCTGCCCCTGAGGGCTCCTGTACTGTGAGACAAGGCAGGCCGGGCTGAGGGCCCCCCTTCCAGTGCAAGAATTTTCAATTTTCATGCACTGGTTCTCTAATATATATATATATATATATATATATATTTATATTTAAATAAATAAATAAAAGTTTAAAAAGATTTTTTAAATTAAAAAATAATATACACAGTGAGATAGAAATCTATAGAGAGATATATATGTATGTACACATTTACACACATAAAATGAGAGAGAGAGAGAGAGAGAGAGACACTTCAAGGACAAAATTAAAAGTGAAAAAAGGAAGTTACATTTTCATCTGAAATTTTTTTAATCTCACTCTGCAAACCAAAGTTGTAACAAATAAACATGCAGCTATGTGAAACGGTAAAACACTAGAACCAAAACAAATGGCCCAGGCACAGTTTCTCAAAGAAGCAAAGTGTTTTATATTACAAATGGGATCAGATGTCCACAATGGGTCTCACTGGGCTAAAATCAAGATCTTTCTGGGGCGTGAAGGAAGAATCTGTTTCTTTGCCTTTTCAAACTTGACAGGTCACCTGCATTCTTTGCTCATGGTTCTTTCCTTCATTTTAGATACCAACAGCATAGAATTTTCAATCTCTTTCTGATCTTTAATCTCCTCTCTTTACCTATATGCATCTTATGATTATACTGGATACATCTAGATAATCTTTTCATCTCAAAACCTCTAATCTACGCACACATCTGCAAAGTCCTTTTTGCCATGCAAGGTAGCATACTAAGAGGTGGTGGGGATTAGAAAGTGAACTTCTTTGGATGAGGAAATTGTTATCTCTCATGATCCAATCCTTGAGCCCCAAAGATTCATATCTCCTCCACATGTAAAATACATTCACCCCATCCCAAGGTTCCCCAAAATCTCTTTAGACATCAACTTAAATTCCAAAATCTCATCAGTTCAAAATCTTCAAATCTTATCACCTACATCAGAGGTCAGCAAACTCATTAGTCAACAGCCAAATGTCAACAGTACAACAATAGAAATTTATTTTGAGAGCTGAAAACTGACTCCTGCACATGGGCCATGAAGTTTTAAATGCACTAAACATGCATGCCCACACGTGGTATTTTGTGGAAGAACCACACTCAAGGGGCCAAAGAGCTGTATGTGGCTCATGAGCTGCAGTTTGCTGACCACTGACTTACATCATCTAAATTAGGTAGGAGTGAGGCTTTCTCTCTGTGAGAAACTAAAAACAAAAACAAAAACAAATTACCTGCTCCAAAATATAGTGATGGGAGAAGTTTATTTAAAAAATTATAAACATTCCCATTCAAAAATGGAGAAAATTAAAGGAAATAAGAAGTTGCCAGTAACAAACAATTTCACAATCCAGCTGGAAAACTCTGCACTGTCTTAGAGGTCTGAGAATAATACTCTGATTCTGGTCTCATGGCTCCACCAAGTAGTAGCAACTACCTGAAAATTTGGGGGGACTGACGCTTGCCAAGCCCACTTTGTCCTGAAGGGCAATGTATTTGCAAGTTCTAAAATTGGGGATGTGGCAGGACCATTTTTACTGCTTATCATGATGGGCTATAGAAGTTCACATGGTTCTAGTTAGCACAATTTCCTAGTTTGATTATAATTCATGTAAATATATTAATTTGCTGAATTATAAACATGGGAAGTGTTCAAAATAAAAAAGTAAGTAGCATTTTTGTTTCACTAGAACTGAAAAAAAAAACATTTCTTTTTTTCAACTGGGGAGCAGTTATGCCATTGGTCACAACAGTGACTATTTGTGTACCAAGATTTTCTTGATTCAAGAATGATGCTCTTTCTCACACAAAAACCTCAAAAGATCTCATCTTTCAGAAAGAAAAGTTTCTTGGGTGCATGTGTTAGGTATTTATTGCCGTGTAACAAGTTAACTCAAAATTTAATTACTTCAAACAAAACCAAACATTTATTATCTCAAGGTTTCTATAAGTCAGAAATGTAGGAACAGGTGGATTTGAGCATGGGGTGTCCCATGAACTTACAGTCAGGGTGCTGGGGGTGCAGTCACCTGGGAGCTTGGCCTGGCCTGGAGGGTCACTTTGTGATGCTGACTCACATGACAGGCACAATGGCTCTGCCTCATGGTAAAAGGCTTTGGTTTCTTGCCACATGGACCTACCCATATAGCCGCTCGATATAGTGGCTGACTTCCCCCTGAGTGAGCAATTCAATAGAAGAAGTAAGAAGTAGCAAATTCTTCAGCCTTAGCCACATCCTATTGGTGACACAAAACAATCCTGATATAATTTGTGAGACTACCAGGAGATGCATTTCCTTGGGCTCCATCTTGGAGACTGCACCGCAGTGAGCAATGTAGAATTCACCAGCAAATGGACTAGCTAGAAGCTCAGCCATGAAACCAATCCCGCAGGCGGCGAGAGGAAAGCCTCCACGGTCTGTAAATGGCTTGAAACCAGGAGCGGAAAATATACTTTGATATTCTCTCCTAAAATCGCCCTTATATTGGAAAAGAAGGCTGAGAAGTATGCAGAAGACTTGATGAAAAGTAGAATATTGTTGAGATGCAAACATAAACGTTGAACTAGATCTAACTCCCTGAAAACATGTGCCCTGTATCTAGTGTCGGAGACCTTGATACAGCAATGTATCAACCTTGTGTTTACAGAATTAATCTTGCAAAAGTGGGTGCAACTTCTAGAGAAGTCACTTCAACACTTTTTTTTTTTCAAAAAAAAATGCATTGTTTGCTTGGGAATTTAGCCAGGATTTCAAAAATCCCCTTGGCTCTAAATTTATCATTATGCAAGCATAATTGAAAGGAAAAGTAAGAGGTCAGCTAACCTTTTCTCTAAGCAGAACTGTTAAGAGTAGAATTCAAAATAAATGAATAATTCTTTGGGTTTCTGTTCCAAATCTCGCCTTCTTTTTTTTCTGGTAGTAACAGTGACCTCTGACCCTACCCCCCGGGATAATGTTGTTCTTGTATTGTAACAAGTATATTTATTTCGCTTTTCAGACACATTAAGTAAAAAGCGAGTAATACGTGGGCTTGGGGGCCAGCATATGCTTAATGAAAGGAAAACTCCTGTGCTCTGCTTTCTCTAAGGGCTTATGCTCTGATTTTAGCAATGTTCCTTTTTAGAAAGAAGAAAAGTAATAACGGGCAATTGTTGTCACTAGTCAGAAGAGACTCATTGAACAAATATGGATGCAATACCTAATTTTTCCTAATACTGGGCACTGAAGACGAAAAACATGACATAACACAATACCCTTAACCTCAAGGAACTCAGTCTGACGGATACTGATGCCGGTAGTTTAGAGAGGTTTATGCCTCACCCTCCTGGTCTAGGTTCCCCAGGGCAGAAATCAGGCATAAAGAAAATCAGAAGAGAATGAAAATACTAACTTTGTCAGCACCCAAAATGCAGAGTCCTCCATAAATGTGGCTGAGAAGACAGCCCTGGGATGTACAACCAAAGTGAGCTGGACACATGGACTACTCTTCTTGCGTCCCCATCTCTGACCCCAATCCCCTCCAGTCACTTCCCACTGATGTTTTGCCATTTTCCCACCGTTAGGCTAAATTTGACAAAACAGATGCTTCTCCGATACTCCAGCAAAGGCTGCTTATCCTGAGGGATTAATGCGCATTTTATCTCCCTGGCTGACTGTCTCAAGATAAACCTAGTGGCACACGGCAGCTTCTCCCACTGTGACAAGCTCTCAGTGGCCCTAAATAGTCCCGGAATGCACCAGCTATCTGATCTGATACCCAGTCACCTTCATTATCATACCTCAAGCCCCTGGGTCCTGCTAATGGTGCACATCTTGTGATTTTGCAGTCACTGCAATTTACAGCCAGACTCTCAAACTAATGAGATGCGAGGGTTTTAGGGGAAGCCCAACACCTCATTCAATATGGCTTCATTAATTCATATCTAGTCACAGAAAAAAGAAAAAAAAAGGGGGGGGGGGAACAAATTATAACACAAGAGCTCCAGAGAAACCTTTAGAGCGTGTGTATTAAACGTTGCTTTGAAACACGGGAAACATGAAATGGGAATGAATTAAATGGATACCATTTTATTTCACTAATGAGCAAATATTGAAACAACTTTATTTGCCGTCTGGATTGCTGCCAATACGCAAGCTCCCTTCAATAAAGGATTGCTATCCCCTGGCTTATTAAAGTTGTATTTTTTACATACCTGTTCGCTTGGAGGCTTTTGTGAAAAAATATAAGTACATTAAAGCAAGCAGGTCAGAGGTCAAACAACCTTAAAATATTTTGGATTACCTCATGGGCATACGAATTAATTAGATCAACATATAATTATTGAAACCCACATTAATATGTGGAGGGAAGCTGACACAGGGAAAAGGAAGCTGGACTTTTCTAATGGCTTTAAGAAAATTATTATGCAATAAGACACTTTCTAACAGTGAAGAGAACTAACAGACCTAGGTAAGAATACCCTCTCTTACAGCCAGAGACTGTGCTTATCATTTTATCATTGCCAACTATTAACCAAAACACAGAATGGGTGATCAAGACACACACCTGCCTCCACACACATATACAAGCATAAGCACACACACCCCTGGATGTGTTGTTTTGGGAAATCAGTTGTCTTTCCATATTTTGTTATCAACACCCATGGAAAAAAAACTGTGG
>PVJN01019657.1:0-37088 GCA_004026805.1 Lasiurus borealis
TCTGCTTCCACCCAGGATGCCTGGGAAGGCAGGCTGTCCTAGATAGATACTGCTTTTCCTATTAACCCGTCAGTGATGGGGCTGTAGGCTGGGGGCCTGGCTCACTCCCCGAGTCCAGTAAGCCATGACTTGTCCCTGTAAATGAAACACTCTTGACTCAAGACTGGGTGTGTAGCTCTTGCTTCCTGCCTGTCTTTCCTGCGAACACTGAGAACCCAGGATTCTCTGGCAAGTAGACGGGGAGCTGGCATGGGCCCCTGAGAGGTGGTGCTGGAGGCGAGGCTGAACTGGAAGGCCTGACAACTGCAAGATGAGCAATCATAAGCTGGAGGCTGGATGGGAGCGGAAACAGGAGTAGCCGTGATCTAATTTGCTAAGTCCCTTTGCCTAGGGCTGCTTTCCCAGGCAGAGCTGCCTCTTAGAGACAGGAACCTTCTACTGCCTCCCACCCTGACCCACGAAAGAAGCTAGAGGGCTAGTTCCCCTCACAACTCACTGTCCTCCCCGGATTTCCTTGAATCTTGAAGCGATGCCTTTTGATCTCGGTCAGTGAATGATACATATGGAAAGCTGAATGATGGGACAGAAAGGGCATGGGTTCGGGTCTCCAAGTTGTCATTTGCTAGCTCGCAAACTTGGAGCAAAATCTTTCCGTTCCCATTCTTCCGTGAGGTGACAAATACCCACTTCACAGAGCTGTGGTGAAGACTGGATGCAATAAACATGTAACAGTGGCAGTTAGTTCCCCGTTCTCTACTCTTCCCTTTCCCACCCACCCTCCTTACCAATATGGCAGCTCTGAATTGTGTGAGGATTATCATTCTTTGCCTCAAATGAGGATTCCAATCTACGACACAGGGTAAAGACCAAGAAATGATGACACAGACTATTATCTATGGATTAAGCACGTTAAATAGGAGTGGTTGTCAGAATTCTAAAGAAGTCCTTCCTAGATTTTTGGTTCCTGGGTATTGAATCAAACAGCTTTTAAGGGGCTCTGCAGCTGTAATTAAGGTTTTGGACCATAAGAGAAGGAGATCACTCCAGACTTCCTGGTAGGTACAATCTAATCACTTGAGCCCTTAAAAACGCATCCTCTGGCAGGAGTTAATAGAGATGGCAGAGAGTCCAACTGTGAGAGACTTGACCAGCCATGGCTGGTTTGGAGGGTGGAGGTAGGGTCATACACCTAGGAGTGTGGGTAGCCCCTGGAAGCTAGGGATGACCACTGGCCAACAGTCAGCAAGGAAACAGATCCTACAGCTGCAAAGAACAATTTGGCTGACAACATGAAATGAGTTTGGAAGTGGATGGATTCATCCCTCAGAGCCTCTAGAAAAGAACACCGCCTTCCGGACACCTTGGTTTTGGCCTTGTGAAACCCGAAACCAAGAAACCAGTTGAGCCAATTGGGACTTCTGACCCACAGGACTGAGATAGTGAATGGGTGGTACAGTGAAAAGGCGCTGAGAGGTCTGCAGGCATGGGCATAAAGGACAGTCATACGTGTGCAAGTGTTTGCTACCAACTTTATTTGACGGTGAATAGTGCAACACTGACAAACATTTATTGTACAATCAAGTCCGCACTGCCCCCGCACACTGTGAGGCTAAGGAAGACATAGTCCTTCCAGGAGCTAGAAGCAGTCCCAGATAATGAGTTTATGAAAAACACTTTCTCTTCCTCCAGCAAACAAAATTATTTATGAAGCTGTACAGTTCAACAATAGGGAGCAAAAGGAAGAAAATTACCTCAAGGAAAGCAACAGCTCTTTTTCTGGTGGGTTCTGTCATCTTACAGACATGAAATATTCATATCAGAGATCTTATATTTCAAGAGGAATGGGTTACATATCAGAGCTACAACAATAAACATTTTATTTATTAGAAGACTCCCTTTGAACACAGTTCTTTACCCAGACTTTGGGAATTAGAAGACTCTCTTTGAACACAGTTCTCACCCAGACTTTTGGAAGCCAGGGTCTGCGTGACACCTCTTTCTAATTAATCATCAAGTTTCATATTTATATCTATTATCTGCCTCTGAATTCCCTTTCCGATATCCCACTCCGACATTTAAGAGCTGCCTAAGGACTGCTCTGATTTTAAGTTGCATCACGGATCCCTAAGTGCTCACCTCCCTCCCATTTAAGAGTCTGACCCTTGGCCTTTATGAACACAGGGTTTTAGAGAAACACATTCAGGGCAACCATCGATTCTCCCGAGCCCAGCTACTCTGTGCCACCAGCTCGAAGCAGACAGCCCCAGCACAAGGCATGGGGCTGATAAATAATGAATCAGCATCTCGCTCAACTGGTGGCGTTTAAAATTCTTTTCAGGTGAAAAATTACCACAATTTTGTGCTCATGGCAGATTTCAAAGGGAGACTTGGAAGGGAAAATCTTTAAGGAACCCTTCCACAGCCAGAAGTCCTTTTCAGGTTGATGTACATAAAACATTTAGTAACCAGGACAGTGGAAGGTCCAAAGCGGAGCTCCCGGGGCCTGGGAAAAGGCCATTTCTGAGGCTTATTCTCGGGGTCCTGTGGAGACAGGCTCTCCGCACGGTTGGCAGGAATCAGCGGCGGCTCCGGGACCCTGGGGTATTAGGTAGGTGTCCAGCTCCTGGCATTGGTAGAGGGCTACGCTGTCCAACACCCACTCTCGGGTTACCATAGGTACCTCACGCGTCTGCCCAATCACTGAGGACGGAGAACACAAGTAGAGATTAGTGTCAATTCACATCTCCCCAGACCAGACTGCAGTTAATCTATTCTGGGTACCTGGCTGTATGGGTTCTTAGGCTTACTCGGGAAGAAGTAAGTAATGCTTTAGGACATATGACCTTATTCAGCACCCCGAGGAGTGACAGCTGGTGAAAGCCTACAGCTTTAACAACTTTATTAACACGAGCCCCAATCTGTTAAATAGCACTGCAGTTTAATGACGGGAAAACATTTGCAGTATCTTAAGTGAAAAGCAACACAATATGAGCAATGCCACATTTGTGTAAAACACACACACACACACACACACACACACACACACACGCCTGAAAAATTTTATGGTGATCATCTCCAAGTGGCTGAATTATTGGGATTCTTTTATTATTTGTGTTCATTAAAAAAAAATGTATTTTATTGATTTGTTTACAGAGAGGAAGAGAGAGGGATAGAGAGCTAGAAACATCTATGAGAGAGAGACATCTGCATGCCCCCTATTGGGGATGTGCCCGCAACCGAGGTACATGCCCTTGACCGGAATCAAACCCGGGACCTTTCAGTCCGCAGGCCGATGCTCTATCCATTGAGCTAAACTGATTTCAGCATTTGTGTTCATTTCTATTTCATGTGATGAACATTCACATTTAACCCCTCAATGGAAATAGTTCATGCATTACTTTTGTAATGTAAAATAATCAACAAAAAAGTTTTAAAAGGACATTTTAACCTTTCATTCAACAAATATAAGCCCCTCGAATGCACTGAGTGCTGTGTTGATTAAGCACTGGGTAACTGGTGGTGAACCAAACTCATCTCACAGGCACGTGCCGGTGGCCTTCTGAAGCCCCAAACAGGGGCCCCATTCACTCCGGTTAATCTAAACAGGGACAGTCAGACCTAAAGTCACCACAGCAATCTGCACACTTCACCTGGGCCCTCTCCTCCACCTTCCGCCGGATGAAGGCTTACAGCAAGACTTACCACGAAAGCCACTGTCGTCTGTCCAGGCATCCGGCTGCATGACCACCACTGGGTGAGTGCCCTGCATCCCAGGAAAGAAACATCGAGGGTGTGAGACAGGACTTTGGGAACAGTCACATCGCCATTTCTTGATGGTGTGATGGAGCAACCACACAGAGGAGGAGGAAGGGCACACGGCAAAAAGGAAGGGTCAGAGGGAAAGAGCCTTCCCTCAGCATATTCAATACTTAGAGCTCTCAGGTCCTCGCTCCGCCCTTACAGATGGAGTTTTCTGAAACACACCCGTGGTCAGAGAAGGCTTGGGGTAAGAGAGACCTCTCAGGCTACCCTGGGGTGTAGAGGGGTATTTCACAGGGATTGATGGGTGCTGCCTTGCTCCATCACCAGACAGAATGTTGTGGGCCCCCCGCCCCACAGGGCACCAAGTGCTTACCTTGCCGAGGGTGAATAATGAAGGTTCCTTCACCACAGAGGCCCCACAAAGCCGCACCATCCACTCTAGTTGATCTAAACAGGCATTCAGACAGAAAGTCACCACAGTAATCTACACGTTTAACCTGGGCTCCCTACCCCGTATCCTCTGAATGAAGGCTTATAGCAAGGTTCCCAGTGGCAGCAGGAGAGCCTGGCAAAGTCATTTTGGAGTGCCAAAGGGACAGAAAGGCCTGATACTAGAGGGGCATGGATTCTAAGTTAATTTGCCACTGATTTGCTACTTACTCTGATTATCAGTCCCAAAAAGGCCAGTTGGTAGATAAGGCTTAACAGTCTCTCAAATAAAACACAAGAAAAAAAATCTAATTTTCATTAACTTGCTAAGTGGCAAGTAGGATACTGTGAAAAAAACATCCGCCTGTCTTCTCTCCCTCCTTGCCTAATTCTGTGTTGGTAATTGATAATCAGGGCCACTGAGAGCGCCATACTCGGTGGTAATTACTGTAAATGTCAAGATAAGGGAAGATAATTAAAACAAAACAAAACAAAACAAAACACGCTTATCACCCCGATAGAGACTCAGCACGTCAGCTGGGAAAGGCTACCTGCTGAGCTGGTATCAACACCCTCAAGGGAATAAAATCAGAAGAGGTTGTACCTGCACCTGAAAAATTAGTGGGATTGACCAATGGGCGCTCTTTTCTATGAACCCATTTCTGGGGATGGTTAAGGTGCTCCTCTTTTTCTGAACATACCGAGGTCAACTGACTCACTTCTAAAATGATACCCGCTAGAGGCCCTGGTTTTTCATTATACCAAAGTACAAAAATACTGAGAAATCCATGTGTGTCAAGTTGAAATTTCATAAAAATCCAATCAATAACCAATAAAAAAGACATAAGCAAAATTACTTTGCCAGGCTCTCTTGCTGCCACTCATCTATCCCTGACCACGTGCTAAGGTCGTCTTCTGAGAAGCAAAGGGACTTGATGCTGGGACAGAGATGAGCACAGATGTAAAGGTAGGCAGCCTTTATTAAGAAAAGAATGAGCCAGCCCTGGCCAGTGTTTCTCAGTGGTTAGAGCATTTTACTACCTACCAAGGGTCATGGGTTCACTCCCTGCCCCTGGTCAGGAGGCTGGGAGTGGGGGAGGCAACTAATGGATGTGTCTCTCTCACATTGATGTTTCTTCCTTTCTCTTCCTCCTACTCCCTCCCTCCCTTCCACTCTCTGAAAAGCAATGGGGAAAATATCCTCAGGTGAGGATTTAAAAAAGAAAAAGAGAACAAACCAAAGCTATACATATACCAGGGCTCCGGTACCGCACAACTCCCGAATTGAGCCCTACAGCACTAAAACATCATATCACATCAGGGTCAAATTAATTAGAAAACGTTCATCAAGTCTTCCCTTGCTCTGAGCTTGTATGGGAGAGGGCTTATGCAGCTACTGTGCATTCTTTATCATCAAGTGAAGATGGTTTAGGGAGAGTAGAACTCTCTCGCTAATTTATTTCTCCCTCTTTCTTAGGCCAGAAGGCACTAAGAGCACAGATGCTAATTCTTCACTGCCTTCAAGCTCTTGAGAAGGGGCTCAGGGCTGGGTTTTGTTTTGTTTGTCACAGGGTAACATTTAAGTGCAGTTTGTCTGACAGGTGATAGATAAATAAACTAACCTCTCACCAAACTGAGAAACCCCCATAAGAGGACCCCTCCTATCACTATGTATGGGAAAGGCTGGTGCTGGACCCTGCAGTCCCCCCAGTCTCTTACCTGTGGTCATGTTGGTAAAGGGCCCATAGCAACAGATTTGTAGGCCCTTGAAAATCTGGGAGAAGAGAGGAACAGAGGAATAGAGAAAGAAACACTAGTTACAAGATTATGGGTTTTATAAAAGACATAAAGAGACTCTCTAAGGACTTTCATTTTTCTTTTCCTTTCCTTTCCCTTCCCCCCCTCCCCCTTAAATATAATTTTATTGATTTCAGAAAGAAATGGAGAGGGCGAGATAGAAACTCAATGATCAGAGAGAATCATGTATCAGCTGCCTCCCACATGTTACACACTGGAGATCGAGCCCACAACCTGGACATGTGCCCTGACGGAATTGAACCATGACCTCCTGGTTCATAGCGTAGACACTCAACCACTGAGTTGTGCCGGTTGGATATCTTTTTTCTTTTTTTTAATATATTTTTTTAATTGATATTTTACAGAGAGGAAGGGAGAGGGATAGAGAGTCAGAAACATCGATCAGCTGCCTCCTGCACGCCCCCCACTGGGGATGTGCCCGCAACCAAGGCACACTCCCCCAACCGGAATTGAACCCAGGACCCTTTACTTCACAGGCCAACGCTCCAGCCACTGAGCCAAACCAGTTTCAGCGTCTTTTTCTTTTCTTTACCATCAGGCGATTTCTGCTGCTACTTCCAGAGACTATCAGTCCAATGTCCAGAACACAGTTGGATTTGAGACTTTTTTGTCTTGTTTTGTTGTTGATCCTCACCCAAAGCCATTTTTTAGGGAGAGTGGAAGGGGCATGTTTAATGGCTAGAAATTCAGCTATTAGTTGATATTTGATGTTTATCCAAACTTGGTACATCAGTACTAACTAACCATAACTCTGATTGGCAGAGAGGTCTATGTTTATTTTACATGTACATGCTCCTTTTCTCCTTTCTTCTGGTCTCCAGCTTCTGTGAATGCCAACCTATGAACCAGGAAGTCACAGTTCGATTCTCAATCAGGACATATGCCTAGGTTGTGGCTCAATCCCCAGTGTGGGGTGTGTAGGAGGCAGCCAATCAATGATTCTCTCCCATCAATGATGTTTTTATCTCTCTCTCCCTCCTTCTCCAAAATCAATAAAAAACTACTGGGGGAAAAAAGCCTGGCAGGAGAAACCAAGATGGTGGCATAGGTAAACACCTAAACTGCTGCCTTGCACAACAATATCAAAACTACAGCTAAAAGACAAAACGGACACCATCCAGAACCACAGGAAAGTTGGCTGAGTGGAAATTCTACAACTAGATGGAAAGAGGAAAGTACATTGAGATTCAGAGGAGTTGCAGGAAGCAGAGGTACAGAGATGCACAAGCACGTGGAGAGGACTGGTAGCTCAGTGCATGGCTGGCTTTCTAAAGCGGGAGGGAGGGAGAGGGAAGCTCCCGACTGTGCTGAACTTCAATTCCGGGTGTGTTTCTGGGAACCCAGACTCATTTTGGGAGAAAATGGACTGTTGGCAGCGGGCAAAACTTGAGGGCAGCTCTCTCTTAGAGGTGCTTACAGCGATTACCGAGAGACACTGAGACCCAGGGGACTCATAGGGCAGGGCTGATGGGAGACCAAGGCTGACTGCTCCGCCCTGAGACTCCGCCCCATCCAAGCTGAGCACAGGGGCTTTGGCAATTTTGGTGTCTCCAGTACAGAAGTTCTCCCGGCGTAGACACAGCTGATCCTCACAGCCAATTGGCCTAGAGGTCATTTCCTCTCAGTGATACCAACAACAATCAAGACTTAACTACAACAAGGCTGTTGTACACATAGTCCACCAAGAGTGTCCACCTCAGGTAATTGGGGAGGTGGAGCCACTGGGCCCTTTAGGACACCTAGCACACAAAGTTACTCTACCAACTCAGGGAAGCAGTGAAAATGCAGAAACAAAGAAACAGATCACAAACGAAAGAAATGGAGGGAAGCAAATGACTAGATATAGAGTTCAAAACCATGGTTATAAGGTTTTCCAAGAATTTCCTAGAAAAGTCTGATCTATACACTGACTGAAATAAGAAATATTATACAGAGTCCTAACAGCAGACAAGAAGAACGCAAGAATCAAGTCAAAGATTTGAAATACAAAGAAGCAAAAAACACTCAACTGGAAAAACAAAAAGGAAAAAAAATCAAAAAATTTGAAGATAGTGTAAGGAGCCTCTGGGACAACTTCAAGCATAGCAACATCCGAATTATGGGGGTGCCAGAAGAGAGAGAGCAAGATACTGAAAACTTATTTGAAGAAATAATGACCGTAAACTTCCCCCACCTAGTGAAAGATAGACTTACAAGTCCAGGAAGCACACAGAACCCCAAACAAAAGTAATCCAAAGAGGACCACATCAAGACACATCATAATTAAAATGCCAAGAGCAAAAGACAAAGAGAGAATATTAAAAGCAGCAAGAGAAAAACAGTTAGTTACCTACTTACAAGGGAGTACCTATACAACTTCCAGCTGATTTCTCAACAGAAACTATGCAGGCCAGATGGGAGTGGCAAGAAATATTCAAAGTGATGAACAGCAAGAACCTACAACCAAGATTACTCTACCCAGCAAAGCTATCATTCAGAATTGAAGGGCAGATAAAGAGCTTCACAGATAAGAAAAAGCTAAAGGAGTACATCATCACCAAACCAGTATTATATGAAATGCTGAAAGGTATTCTTTAAGGAGAGGAAAAAGAAGAAAAAGGCAAAGATAAAAATTACGAACCACAAATATATATCTATCAACAAGTGAACCTAAAAATCAAGTGAATAAAAAAAATCTGATGAAAAGAATAAACTGGTGAATATAATAGAATCAGGGGCATAGAAAGGGAATGGACTGACAATTCTCAGGGGGAAAGGGGTGAGGGGAGTGCGGGAAGAGGTTGGTCAAAAATCGTACATCTATGGATGAGGACAGTGGCGGGAGGTAAGGGCAGAGGGTCGGGTGGGAACCGGGTGGAAGGGAGCTATGGGGAGAAAAGAGGAACAATTGTAATAATCTGAACAATGAAGATTTATTAAATTAAAAATAAATAAATAAAAATATACTGGGGGAAAAAAAAGTTCACCCCAAGCAGCGAGCTGGAGCCAAATGTTGCTGTTAAAAGATTAGAATTTTCCATCCAAGCTGAAATTCATTGAAGAGGATGTCTAGTTATGAGATAAGAAATTTGAAGTTTTTACCTCTACAAATACATTTCTCTTTCATCGGAAAATACTGTGATGATATTTTTGTATCTTCAGAATGTCATTACTTTGATCAGGTACTTCCCATCATTGCCACCCCGCATGCAGGAAAAAAATCCCAAACACTGAAATTTCCCTTGAAGGAGGGAAAAATCTGATGCTAGTTCTGCTTTGCATACAGTGGAATAAGAAAAAAAAAAGGCTGGGGGGGGATGCCTGTTCTCCCTCTCAGGAGCAAGCCCTGCCTTTCTCTTTCTTCTCTTCTCCCCTTCCAGGCCCCCCCCCCTCCCAGTTCCTTTACCTTTCTCTCTCCTAAGCTCCAAGCCATCCCCACCCCCTTTTTGCTTCTATAACTTGTTTCCTGAACCTGTGCAGCCCAGGTGGCTCACTGCTACAACCTCTATCTTCCTAAATAAGCTTCTTACTTTCAATTTGAAGAAGAAAAAAGTTTGGCTCACAGCGCTCCCCCAGGGTGAAGGCAGAAACAGACACAGGGCCAGCAGCTTTTCTTGGCATCTGGGAAGTTATTATTATTTTTTTAAATATATTTTATTCATTTTTTACAGAGAGGAAGAGAGAGGGATAGAGAGTTAGAAACATTGATGAGAGAGAGAGACATCAATCAGTTGCCTCCTGCACGCCCCCTACTGGGGGGGCATGCCCGCAACCAAGGTACATGCCCTTGACCGGAATCGAACCTGGGACCTTTCAGTCTGCAGACCGATGATCTATCCACTGAGCCAAACTGGTTTCGGGGGCATCTGGGAAGTTACTTGATTGGTTAAAGTGAGAGAGAGCTGACCCTAGGGGTTCAGAGCTCCAGGGACTGATAATTTGTGGAAATTATCAGTTTTCTTTGGAAAATCACCTCTGTTGGTTCGCCCTCGAGTTCTGAAAAAGGACAGAAGGTGCTCCCGGCGGGGATGTTCCAAAACGCCTGGCGGGCACACTTGAAAGAGGAAGGAAGGCAGACCGGGAACCTCAGCACTCAGAGGCCCAAGACAGCTGCTGGCTCAGGCCTGACGGGCGGTGTGAGACCTTGCCTGGACTTCTCCCTGGGAGGAGGACACAGTATTTGGCTACATCACTTGCTACAGGATGAGCTGGGGAATTGTCACTGAGTGTTCCTGAGTGTTCTAGTCCTTGGTTTTCAAAGATGTTAGAGTAAGCTATTTTTCTCCTTGGTGAAACCTGTAATTTCCCAAGAAATATAATATTAGCATTAAGAGCTCAGATTCCAGGCTCTGGCCAGGTAGCTCATTTGGTTAGAGTGTGGTCCCAGTACGCCAAGGTTGCGGGTTCCATCTCTGGTCAGGGCATATATAAGAATCAATCAGTGAATGCATAAATGAGTCAAACAACAAATCCATGGTTCTCCCTCCCTTCCTCTCTCTCTAAAATCAATCAATAAATTAAAAAAAGAGTTCATATTCTAGAGCTAGACTGCCTGGGTTCAACTTCTAGTTATGAGTTCACCACTAGCTGTGTGAGTTTGAGCAACTTATTCCACCTCTCTGAGCCTCAATTTTCTCATCTATAAAATAAACATAATTATTGTACATATCTAGTAGAGTTACTATAAACTTGTTAATCAGTTAAAACATGTTGAGTATTTAGACTTGGCATATAGTGAACAGTATATAAATATTAGCTATTGATTATCAATCGTTTTCTTTTCTATGCATCCAGACAGCACTGCGTACACCCCCTTTCAGCACTCACCGCACTACCTTAGAGAAAGACACTATGGTAAAGTGGAAAGAGCAAAGGCTTAGATTCAGATCTGTTTCAAATCCTAGCTCTGCCATTTATCAGCTAAAATGTGAACCCCAGATTGGACCAAATAACTTCTCTAACCCTCTAAGTCCCCTCATTCATTAAGTGGATATAATACCTATTTACCTTGTTGGCCTAAAACTAAAAAAAGAACATATATGGAAGCACCTTGCAGTATGTGACACCCCTTAAAAGATGAACTAAGGGGCCTGAATGCAGAGTTGGTGGTGGGATTTCTTTTTTTTTTTTAAATATATTTTATTGATTTTTTATAGAGCGGAAGGGAGAGGGATAGAAAGTGAGAAACATCGATGAGAGAGAGACATCGATCAGCCGCCTCCTGCACGCCCCACACTGGAGATATGCCCACAACCAAGGTACATGCCCCCGACCGGAATCGAACCTGGGACCTTTCAGTCCGCAGGCCGACGCTCTATCCACTGAGCCAAACCAGTCTCGGCTGGTGGTGGGATTTCTGTCAACATGGGGAAGGAAGGCTTTACCTTTCTGTCCTGAGATTCTCTCGATCGCTTTGGACCTTGGTGGTTCCTTCCATTGATAACATCTCCTCGGACTTCAAAATCATGCTAAAAGAGACCAAACGCAAAGCACAGGGATCAGAGAAAGAGAAGCCACCCTCAATGGAAGCAGAGTAGATGTGCCGTATATAAGGAATGGATTATTGCTAGGCAATCTTCTGACCACTCCCCTCAAATCATTCTTTTTGGTAGACAGGATGGACCAAACAGCATCTCAGCTGCTGAAACCCATTCCCTGAAGCAAAGCTTTGTGGGCAGAAATTAACAATTGGCTTTTCACCTCACTGGGACTTAATGTATTTTAATTTTCAACGTCTATCTCCTCTCAAAACATTCACTTAGCATTTAGATTAAACTGCTACTACTGTGCAGTTATAGAGATAACGGGAGAATTTCTTATCTCTTAAATCAATTGTGTATTACCAGCTAAGGGCTTTTCAGATTTTCATTGAGAGATTTAGTTAATGAAACCAAAATGATAAAATATACATTTAATACACCGAAGAAAGGTTTTACTTATCACTATTTTGAATGGTCAAGGATGAGAGTAATGGGATTGGGAAGGTTAGGGCTTTTAAATTAGGCGAAGAATGCTTTGAAACAATTGACTGAAACTCAGGTTGTTTAAGATCATATCCACTGCCAAGATTATTACAAAATAAAATAAAGTCATTGTAGTATAACCACAGGCTAATATTAAGGGAAAGACCACTTCATACTTCCTAATCGCTTGAGTGAGAAGAGTCTAATGATAAATGTCATCTATTTGGAGATGGCCTGTACCCCTGTCCCTACTTATTCTCTCCTCCTGGATGCCTAGGATATACCCCTCAATTTTTTTTTATTGTTGAGAGATTACAAATGTCTCCCCCTTTGCTCCCCTCCATCTATCTTTTACCCCTCCAAGGCCTTCTAAATCTCCAAATTTATTTGTCTTGCCCTTTGCCTAATCTATGCTCCCTACATATTATTCGCCAATTACTATCCTCCAGTTACACTAGTCTATTTTTCTTCAACAAACAAGCTCATTGCTACCTCATGACCTTTTTGCTTGCTGTTCTGCCTTCAACACTTGTTACCTACATTTTCTAAGGCCAATTCTTTCTTGTGTTTTAGGTTTCAGCTCAAGCATTTCAGAAGCCATCCCTGGTCTCCTAAAGTAGTCAGTCTCTGTCTCTGGTCAATTACTAATCTGCTGTTCATGGTATTTATTGGCATCTTAAATTATCTTTATCATCGTGTATTTTCCTTCAACAAAACAGGAGAATGGACCTGTCAGTCTTGTTTACTGCTGTATTCCTGGAGCCCAGCAGAGTAGGCTCCCAATAATATATGCTCTGGAATGTTAGTTAAAACCAACAAAAATACCACTTAATTATGAATCTACTGAATAGTATATAATAGCTCAAAACTATTTTTGTTAGTTTTATTTTCCCTGATCTGTTGTCACCAGTAGCTCTTGGTTCTGTTCTAAAATTATTTCTCCTCTACACTCTTCTCAGTGTCATAGAGAGTAACATCTCTCTGAAGGATTCTGATTTCTAAACAAACACATTTGCATATTAACATGAAGGATTTTTCTTTAATTTAACAGTGAACAAACAGTTCTCTATCAAGGTCTATGTATATAGATTTAGGTGGGCCGTATGAATCTTTTTTCTGCTTTATAAATTCCTTTTCCTTCCTCCAAGGAAAGGATTGTTCCTACTGAAATTTAGAACAAGCAAATGAGGCACAGAATTTCTGGGTTTTCTCTGCATAATTCTTTTTTCTTTTTTTTTAAAATATATTTTATTGATTTTTACAGAGAGGAAGGGAGAGGGATAGAGAGTTAGAAACATTGATGAGAGAGAAACATCGATCAGCTGCCTCCTGCACACCCACAACTGGGGATGTGCCCGCAACCAAGGTACATAACCCCTGACAGAAATCGAACCTGGGACCTTTCAGTCAGCAGGCTGATACTCTATCCACTGAGCCAAACTGGTTTCGACGCTCTGCATAATTCTTGTTAATCCCCATCATCAAAGTGGAACAAGGAAGGAAACAGCTAAATTTTCGGTGATTATGTGACTCAACGGCATCAAGTCTTTCTGATTAGTTTGTAACATTAAGTACCTACCTCATTTAGAATCTTCCTTTCTTTAATAGACTGGGTCACCCCTAAAGAGATCACAGGAAAGACAGGTCACAATGCAGAAGAACAAGCACTTTTTGTAAGAGTTTGGGAGGAATAACACTGAGCAGAAGTCCCATCTCAATAAAGCCACAGCTCCTTGTAGTAGAGGATTCTTTTTGAAGATATGACTGATGGTTAACCAAACATCGTAACAGTGCCTGCTGCACATGGGTTTCTGCCTACTATTAAATAAATCCCTAATTCGTATACTAACATTCTAGGAGCAGATTAGTTCCTATTAGTTATAAAAAGAAATCCATTTTCCCAACATCACCAGCTTACGTGAACAGACATATGCGTTGAAGGTAAAATTAGTTTAGTGTTATCATTAAAGACCTTTTGGTAATTCAGACTCAACATCAGCGAAAAACCTTAAGTGGTCAGATGTTTGGTGTAAAAATGCAATTCTGAAGTGTTACAGGGAGGAGGGGAACATTCACTATACTTACAGAAATAGCTAACTACCCATTTTCCTCCTGCAATCCCCAGGAAATATTTCAGTGTCCGTTCACATACAAATTCAGCATCTGCAGAATGAACAATATCCAAAGGATCAGTAGGAGTTGAAAACAAAGTCAGGAAGTGCTGCCCTAATAAGCTAATGAGCTTCAGTTCTATATGCTACTTGCAATCAATATGGATCGATGATTCCAATACCCCAGTGATAGAATCAGAGGCTGGAAGCCCCCCTAATGATAACCAGCATGTGTGGATCTCTGGAAGTTAGAAAAGGCTGATACGAAGCCAAAACCAAAGGAGATGTCTGCCCTATCTTCTAAATGACAAGACTAGCTCCAGGCATCCATCCGTGCGGTTAGGGAATTGTCTGCATCAGTAGTATTGATACAGGTGGATGGGGAAGACCTGGATGGCAATATGTGGAAGGAGAAGGAAACAGTATTGTTGACATCCTCTATCTGATGTGTCAAATTTTCACCCCCAGACTTCTACGTAGGGAATTCTAACCTCCTAATTTTCCTGAGAGGGACAGAAAAATAGAGTATTTTCATAGCATTTTCCCTCTATTCAATAAGTATTTAAGAAAGAAATAGCTAAAGAATCACTTCTGTTTATTTCCCAGTGTTTCAAAAACCCTTCTGTTCCTTAGCCGGTTTGGCTCAGTGGATAGAGCATCCGCCTATAGACTTAAGGGTCCTGGGTTTGATTCTGGTCAAGGGTACATGCCAGGGTTGCTGGCTTGATCCTCAGTGGGAGGCATGCAGGAGGCAGCCAATCAATGATTCTCATCATTGTTGTTTTTATTTTTCCCTCTCCTTCTCCCTTCCTCTCTGAAATCAATAAAAATAAAATTAAAACAAACAAGCCTCTGAAGAACTGAGCAAACTGAGGAAATAAATGTATTTAACTAAACCTTAAACATAGCCATCTATCTGCCAGTAGTAGCAACAGCCATTCTCCCTTACAGAATTCTTCACAAATTACTATAATCTTTTTTTCTTTCATTACAGTTTTATAGCTTTTTGTGTAACTGCTGTGAAAGTTGATTTAATAATATGGTTTCAACACAGAAATTTTTAGCTTATTTTTAGTTCAAAAGTTGTATTGCCACCTGGACAGTGTGGCTCAGTGGCTGAGCATTGACCCATGAACCAGGAGGTTACAGTTCAATTCCTGGTCAGGGCACATTCCCAGGTTGTGGCTTTGATCCCCAGCAGGGGGCGTGCAGGAAGCAGCTGATCAATGACTCTCATTATTGACGTTTCTAACTCTCCCTCTCCTTTCCTTTCTCTGAAAGCAATAAAAACATATTTTCAAAAAGTTATATTGCCTTTGAGTGTAAAGACTAATTACTTTAGATTTAATTTACATTTTAAAGGTTTCTTTTCACCTTCCCAGCAGCTTTGATCCAAACTTATAGCTTAAGATATATTAAATTTTAATGACATTCGACTCTAAAATAGAACTTGGTTCGAGGTACCGTGTTCTGGCACCTGGTTCCTATAAGTATCATCCTCTGACCCTATGATACAATCTGTAGAGAGTACAAAGCTAACATTTTAGAGGTTTACTCTAAGGCAAGGTTGCCCTGCCAAGGACTCTGGATTCTCCACTCAAGGGCCTGCAGCATTGTGAACAGAGTGGACCGTTTTATTTCCTAAGTTAATTTTGAGAAAGGTTTTAAGAGCTCCATCTCCTGTGTGCTGCATGCACGGAGCCCCAAAACATGTCTAACTCCTCTTCCACACCACACTTCAAATATTTGACAACAGTTGTCTTCTTCCCTTAGGTCTTCTCATTCCTTCATCTGTTCTTCAGACGACATTGTTCTCAATTCCTTTTCTTCATCCTCATCATCTACCTCTGGATAAACACCCTCTTAACATGTCAGGGACCGGCTTAAAAAGCAGAGTGTTCAAAACAGAACACATGTTTTCCAGGAAGTCATTCCAGCAGAGAGCACAGTGGGGGGGAATCAGGATTTTTACTTTACTTGTTCCAGACATTAGGTTTGTATTAATGAGGTCCAATTTTAAATGAGCTTTTCAGGAGCCCTGAAATATTTATTCAGATTTAGCTTATAGTCAACTAAAAGACTCGGAGGTCTACAGTACCACAGGAGTCAGAATTCAGATTTAAAAAGGGGAAGGTGTAGGACAGATGAATTTTCCCCTTCTGTTTTTCCTTTTTCACATGCTGGCTATCTCAGAGCTGACGCTACTTATTTCCTGAAAAACTCTCAACCATAGTCAAGCTAGCGTTTGTGTGGAGCTAGGACATGAAACAGACATGGTGCTAAGGCTTTCAACCACCCAGATTTTGAATAAAGGCTCACTTCTGTCCATTCTCCTCTTTGCCCTATTTATTCCTCTAGGATTTGAGCTTTGCCTATCAGAAAGCTCTTCACACTGAACAGTCCAGAGTGGCAGAGTGGATTTGTAAAAGCGGTTCATTGTTCTGGTTCACCACTCTCCACAAGTTTTTGTTGTTTTTTAAAAAAATACATTTTATTGTTTTTTTTTACAAAGAGGAAGGGAGAAGGATAGAGAGTCAGAACATCAGTGAGAAATATCGATCAGCTGCCTCCTGCATACCCACTCCTGGGTACGTGCTTGCAACCAAGGTATATGCCCTTGGTAAGAATCGAACCTGGGACTCTTCAGTCCGCAGGCTGACGCTCTATCCACTGAGCCAAACAGGTTAGGGCCAAATCTTAAACCCAAAACAAAAGTGGATCAGGAAGTAGAAAAACTATTATTTTTCTTTCGAAAAACATAATTGATCAACTACTGGAAGACTTTCACCCGTGCTATGCTTAACGAATACTCCCATTTCTTCATGTAGTTCCATGTAACAGAAGCAACGCATTCCATAAAGGTTTCTGGCATACCTGTTTTCATAATGACATGAGTAGTCTCTTCAGTAATTAGATCAGTGAAAGCGATGTGGTGTTTTCTGGCAAACTTGTGCACACGCATCTGAAATCAAATCAAATATTATAAATTACCTCCAGTGCACAGCTTAGAGCATTAATTATCTTAGCTTTGAACCTCCCATTTTTTTTCTCAGAGAAAAGGTACATTCTTTTTATTCTAACATGTCTGAAGTCTCAAAATAAATGGCAATTTAATACAAATTATGTACAAATCAGAGGAAGAAATTCTAAAGTAATTCGTGCTAGAAGACATGAACTATAACCAAGGATTCAAAATAATATTAATTTTCCCTTTCAGAGCAGATATCATTGAATTCCCTAAGACATGTAGTTTCTTTTCAGAGTGCTGCTCTACTGTAATACAGATTTATCAGCCTACACTATACACCAGCTGAGAGGTAATTAGCCTACACAGAAAGTTATGTTACAGATATGTGGCTTAAAGACAAGATGTGCCTGGCTGAGTGGCTTAGTTGAGCATCATCCTGTGCACTGAAAGGTTGCCGATGCAACTCCCAGTCAGGGCACATACCTGGATCGTGGGTTTTGACTTCCGGTTGGCGCACATATACAAAGGCAACCAATCAATGTTTTTCTTTCCCTTCATCTCTCTTTAAATATGTCCTCAGGTGAGGATTAAAACAAGTTGCAAACCTCTGAGAGCACAAAAACATTCAAGTCAAGAGTACAAAAAGGATCAATTCCTCTTACGGGGAAGGATTGAAGAAACTCATATTATTCCCAAAAGAAATCTAGAGCCTTCTAGCTATTACCTATCAACCAAATAAAAATCGATAGATAGTAAAGTAAATTAACCAGATCCACTATGGACACAACTGACATAATTAGGAGCAACCATTTGGCAAATAACTCGGTTTACCAAAGGCCATCATTTATCAGCCATCGCCACCCATGCCAATATTTATGTGCTGCACAATATTGCAATGGAGATCAGGCCATCCTTCTTTCATGCCGCTTCATTCCATAATGCCACAGGGCACTAAAGAGGCAGACCGGAGAAGCTAATGACACCCTCCCCTCTTTTGTCACTGCCCTCTGCCAGGATCATTAGCAATTCTGAACTGATTAAATGCTGAAATCCCGGCCTTGAACAGTGTTCACTTAGAAGAGCAACCGCTGAAAAGATCATTTTAATATGGGTTTCGGAATTAATCATGTGTAATACAGTCAGCAGCTTTCATAATAAATTTACCACACTTCAAGTCTGAATAGAGCTGCAAAGTTTTCCTCTTTGCTTGTTTAAAGACAGTATGTACCCGAGCCACTTATAGTCTAATGTGCAGCTCAAAATTGCCCGTGGCAAGAAAGATTACATTATTTTAGCCTTCTCTGAAAAGCCGAAACTTCAAAACAAGAAATGCTAATTTTCAATGAAGAAACAGGAAATTCTAGTTATGGAGGCGAATGATCAAGAGCGACATAAACGGAACACAGGTATGAATTTGCAGAACAAATAGCTGGTCTGGACACCTGATTGGGAAATTAGAATTCTAGCATTATTGATGAGAATGTACTCGTTGTATCTCTAGGACAGACATAGCTTACTTTGCCCTTTTAGTCGTAGGCTACAAAGAATGTTATGCTCAGCTGCTACGCACAGAGAACTTAGAATGAGATATGGTTCTTATTCTAGGAAGGATATATTAAGAAAAGATACTTAAGAATGACTGGGTCATCTCTGTGTATAATAAATTATACCCACACTGAATCCATTTGATACTCTGGTGTGTTATCATGGTTAAGATGTATTCACTCAATTATTTTATTATGAAGTGATACCAATGGTGATTAATTTACTAAGATGTCTGCCATCTACACTCAAACACAATGTTTCAGTGACCTTGGTATTTTAATGGAGATTTTCCTTAGTGAGAAACAATTCCTGTTTCTAGCATTAGGGACCCAAGGAGATGTCAAAATCCTAATAGGGAAGAGAGGCTCTAGCAGAGCAGAAATGATAGGGCAGGCTACTGAATAACGGCATCACCAACCAGGATAAAGACAAATAAACACTGGAGAAATGCCATTATCTGGCAGTGAGCTTGGAACCAGTTTGAATTTAGCTAATCATCCTGGTGCGTTCTCTCATATGTGAACCAAAGTGGGGAAAAGATGCCTTCCGGGGAGTAGAGCTACACCTACGTGCTTTTTATAATAAAAACTAGAGGCCCGGTGCATGAATTCGTGCAGGGGTGGGGTCCCCTGGTGTGGTCTGTGGGAACTGGGTTAAAACCGGCAGCCCAAAGCCGCCTGCCCCGCTGTGACTGTTGTGGTCTCACGCCCAGTCAGTCCTGATCGGGAGAAGCAAGCTGGGAGCCCTGTGCCTGGCACAGTCCTTGGGGGGACAGGAGGAGGCAGCACCTGGAACATGACTGGCTCTCAGGGCAGGTGGTGGGACACCCTTGCTGGCCTGGGACTGGATCCGTACTGCTGTCGTTCAGTTTGGATTCGCCAGGAGCCACTGGTGACTGCTTTTATGTTGTTTCTTCCTTGCAGAGTGTCTAGGGAGGGGAACAGCTGTGGTGCCTGAGGCCGACTTCCAGGAGCCAGCAGTGCTATTGGGATGATGCTCATAGTGCTGACCAGTCGGTGCCTGGCCCTTTCTCAGATTGGACCTGCAGGACCACTGAGGGAGGGAGTGGCTGCCACTGGGATGGGTCGGCAGCACTCCCGCTGTGGGGGTGCACTGACCACCAGTGGGAAGCTCCTGCATTGAGCATCTGCCTCCTGGTGGTCAGTGCACATCATAGCGACCAGTTGTTTGGTCGCTTAGGCTTTTATATATATACTAGAAGCCTGATGCACAAAATTCATGCAAGAGCAGGCCTTCCTTCCTCCGGCTGTCAGCACCAGCTTCCCTTTGGCACCTGGGATCCGGACTTCCCTCTGATCCCCAGCAGGCACCCAGGACTCAGGCTTCCTTTGCAGCCCCAGCTTCCTCCGGAAGGTCATCCAGAAGGATGCCAGGTTGAATTAGCATATTACACTTTTATTATTTTATGTATATGTATGTATATAGATAAATTTAAAAAGCTCTACGTCATACCCAAAACTATAATCTCTCTGCTAATATTTAATAATTACTCTTTTTAAAAAATTGATTTGACAGAGGCAGAGAAAGAAACATCAATTTGTTCTACTTATTTATGCATTCATTGGTTGCTTCTTGTATGTGCCCTGACAAGGGATCGAATACGCAACCTTGGTGCATTAGGAGAACGCTTTAACCAACTGAGCTACCCAGTCAGGGCTAATAATTGTTTTCTTAAGTAAATTTATACAAAATAATTCATGCTATAATGTTCTCTAGGTCCAAAATTTCAGAAATTAGTAATAAAAACTAAATTTCATTAGAATTATGCCTATTTCTTAGATGTCTTCCTATAAGTTGTTTATAACTACTACCTAGTGAAAACTATTATGGTATGTAAATGAAGTCTCAGTCTTAGGGAGATACATATGGATACACTTACAAGTTCTTTTGGGGTCAAGCCTGATGCCACCATAGATAGTCTTCTGTTGACTGTTTTTGCTGAAGATGTCACCGCTGGCTTCTCCCTGCTAGCACTTTCTTCCCTCACATTATACCCAGCAGCATTAGGTATATGAGTAGCAGCTGAACGCTTAGCAGATTCAACTTGAAATTGGGGTAATTTCAATGCAGAGGTTGAAGTTGGCATGCTGCAAACATGAGCTGACTTTGGGGCTCTGTCTTCAGAGGGATCAGACTCTGGATCATCTGAAAAGAGGCTGATTCCAGAATGTATGGAAGGAGTTTCCTCTGAAAGGAATGGAGGATGAAATTTAATCTACATGAAAATGAATCTTGAATGACAACATCTAGTCTCTGCTAAGAATTGAAAAGAGAGATCAAGTAAGGTTAAGAGAAAAATGAGTATGCTAATGCACTATTGGTGGAGGTGCAAGGTGTCTTAACTTTTCTAAAGGACATTTTGGCATTATATTCCAAAAGTCATGTGTGTTTACACTTTCAGTCAATAACTCAAGTTTTAGAAATGTATCTTAAGAAAGTAAAAGATGTACGCACAAGTTTAGCCATAGAAATGTTCACTGCAATATTGTTTATAACGGTAAAGTTCTAGAAATAACCTAAATGTCCAATAATAGATTGGCATTATTTCAATGGAGTACTCTTCACCCATTACATTCAGTTACTATGAAATAGAGAAATGCACACACCTATGTTCATTGCAGAATTACTTACAATAGCCAAGAGTGGAAGCAACCCAAGTATCTATTAATGGATGAATGGATAAAGCAAATCTGTTATATACATACAATGGTTTAAGTCAGTCACAAAAAGACAAATGCTGTAATATTTCACTTATATGGGGTATTAAAGTTGCCAAACTTTTAGACACCAAGTAGAATGGTAGTGGCCAGGGGAAAGTGGAAAGTTGCTGTTTAATGGGTACAAGCTTCAGTTCTGCAAGATGAACAGGTTCTAGAAAATAGTTGCACAGAAATAAGAATATACTTAACACTAGTATACACTTAAAAATGGTTGATTGTTACTTTTGTTATATGATTTTTACTGCAATCAAAAACAAATCATATGTCATTGAATTTAAGATGCTATCCTATTTCAGAGTCCAAACATGAAAAAAAATTCCACCTTAGAATCCATGAACTGCAATATTATAAGGTATGCTTTCTATAATTTTGGTCATTTATTTTGTCTAATTTAAATAACCTTTTTTATTACCAATATTCTCCAACTGCTTGGCAATGAACATATAGTACTTTAGTAAAGAAGGAAAATATATTGAATTATGAGAAATACTCAATTTTTGTTTCATCATCCACGATGATATAATTACCTTTTTCACATAATAGATCGTCAGATATTATCACTAAATTAAAAATAGGAGATCATCCCTGAAACATTTCAGAAAATGCCACTCAATCAGAAGTAAGCATAATTAAGTAGGATATATGAGATTCCCAAAATGACCCTAATTAAAATGGTCAAATACCACATTTCAGAAGCCAAAAGGCATCTTTTATGATAATGTGCTTTAGAGGATTAATTTAAAATTTTCTTTACTAATTCAAACTTTAATTCACAAGCCGTAACACACACCGTTCATTTAAGGTGATTTATAAGGCATAAAAAATATAGTCATTTATATTCATAAATTCATAACGTAAGAGCTTACTTTGGAGATATGACTCATTTTTCAATCAAGGACAGGCCTCAAACTTTGTTCTAGGGCTCTAGAACTCTTACCTAACAGTCGCAATAAAATATTTAGAGCAAAAAAAAAAAAATGCCGAGACCGGTTTGGCTCAGTGGATAGAGGGTCGGCCTGGGGACTGAAAGGTCCTGGGTTCGATTCCGGTCGGGGGCATGTACCTTACTTGCGGGCGCATCTCCAGTGTGGGGCATGCAGGAGGCGGCTGATCGATGGCTCTCTCTCATCGATGTTTCTGACTTTCTATCCCTCTCCCTTCCTCTCTGTAAAAATCAATAAAATATATTAAAAAAAAAAATTTAGAGCACACCAAGACTCTCTCATCTCCAAAAAGAATGAACAACGGCAGTAATTTTCAAATAAACTTGGATAAACATTCGAGCTATTTTTAAAAAATGGGTTTAAGTGTGACAGATGCATTCATGATATACTAGTACTAGTACATATGAAAGACGATGAACCAGAATACCTTTAGGTAAGATTCAGAGTAAAATAAAAGTCTTGTCCAACAGAGAAGATGAAATATTACCTAGATTTTGTCTTGGCAAATGAAACGGCTTCATTAAATCTTGGGTCTCAGACTTGGTCAGTTGTTGCTCTACACCGACACTCTCAATGCGCTCCTTTTGAGATGGGCGGTTTCTGTTCTGAAGATTCCGTGAGTGGCAGTGCATATACCACCTGTCATCTAACAGCCGGGATGTAGAAGAGCTAGCAAGGACGCAAGATTTTTTTTATCAGCACAACTCGTGAAAGGACTTATCACACATTCTGGGCAGCCAGAGCATAAGTAAAACAGCTCATTGTTGGAGAAACACTCAAGTGATGGCCTAGACGTCCGGATTCATGATGTCTGCCAACATGTCAGGGTTGTCACAGATCATTTCCCCTTAGGGTCTGTTCAGAGGCAGTAAGTGTTATATTTCCCAGCTGTTTAAAAGCATGTCAACAAATTTCAGCAAATCATCTACCACCACTTATTCAGATTCTATAAAATAGAAAGTATTATTCCACTTGAGTCCCCATGGATGTGTTAATCACATCTCTCATGGAAGTAGAAAAAGCTAATGATTAATTTTGACACTGCTACACTCTTTCTTTCTATACCCAATTTCAGCAAAATTCATAGAATCATCCTTATCTCCTGCCTTTTCAGTATCGAGTCATTCTGAAAACAAAAGCTGTAAAACGTTGTTATAAGAGTAATACACACACAATAAGTAGTAATTCCTTTACTCTTTCAGAACTTTAACAGATTTAAAGGACCTCAGAGATCAGCTAATTAATTCAAACAATTATTAGGTGTTTACTACGAGTCAAACATCAAAACTAGGCTCTGTGGATTAAAGATGAGCAAGATCTAAACGGCTGGTCTCAAGTAATTAGTAGAAGGAGGAAGTTCAATGAAATGTTTAAGTCTCTTGTGGGAGGGGACGGAAGAGTAGAAATATTTGGTCTGAGTATTAAATGGATGCTTCAACTAGTTAAAGCTTGGCAATGAAGTCATTAATTTTAAACATAGGCTTAGTCTAGTGCCTATGGAGGCTAGATCTTTATTTTATTTTATTTTTAAATGCAATTCTTTTTTTTTATAATATATTTTATTGATTTTTCACAGAGAGGAAGGGAGAGGGATACAAAGTCAGAAACATCGATGAGAGAGAGACATCGATCAGCTGCCTCCTGCACACCCCCCACTGGAGATGTGCCCGCAAGCACGGAATCGAACCCGGAACCTTTCAGTCCACAGGCCGACGCTCTATCCACTGAGCCAAACCGGTCTCAGCTTTATTTTATTTTTGTAAGAGAACATTTATTGGGTAAATTACAGAGGTAGAATAAGTAATTCCTAGAAAAAAAGGGCTTAGAAACAAGTTATAGAGGTAAAGGAAGAGCCCTTGCCCCAGCCGGCATGGCTCAGTGGTTGAGCATCAATCTTTGGACCAGGAGATGTGGTCTGATTCGGGTCAGGGCATATGCCCGGGTTGCAGACTGGATCCCCAGTGTGGGGCATGCAGGAGGCAGCTGGTCAATGATTCTCTCTCATCACTGATGTTTCTATCTCTCTCCCTCTCCCTTCCTCTCTGAAACACACACACACACACACACACACACACACACACACACACACACACACACATTTTAAAAAGGAGCTTGGGAGTGAGGAAGCTAACAATCATATGCCTGGCCAGGGAGGAAGGGCATAGGAGTCGTCCCTGGAGGGGGAACGCTGGAGGCCAGATCTTTTAATTCTGTCAGCCACAGTGCCAGTACCCCAGCCTCAATAATAGAGTTTCAGTCTAGTTCAAGAGGTTTGGAAAAGATGGTGCCATTAGGTTTTTGACAACTTGTCACTATTCCCAAAAAGGTCAGTAAAAATATACATATACTCAGTAGGAACTCAATAAACATGAATTCCCTTTCTTTCCTAGAGTGGTGAGATATGTGACTCTAGGGCTCTGAGACTCTTGCTTGAACTATCAAATAGGAGTAACAGTCCAGAACTTGTCCTTTTACCATCCCAGTGTTGATGTAAAGGTCAAATGAGAAAGCAGGTACAGTATTTTTGAAAATATAAAGTACTATACAATCTAATCTCAATAGTAATTTGAATATACACTCACAGATATTGTGAAAAATATTTAACAATAAGAGTTCAATGTAAGTAAAGGTGTTACTTAGATACCACAGTTTGACATTTATTACTTCTTACCTTTCCATTCCTGATTCTTTATTTTTGTATCTGGTGGAACTATCCAAAGGCTCTTGAAATTTGTCTGCAAAAAGGCTTTCGGGATTCCGGCTTACAGGATATCCATCACTTTTCTCTGAAGTTAATGCTATTTTAAACGGAATAGGAAAACAAAGAAATTTACTGCTTTGTCCTGGTGGTAATAATTCAGTGAGTATATCGGTTTTTTATTTTTATTGATTGATTTTAGAGAGAGGAAGGGTAAGAGAGAAAAACATTGATTTGTCATTCCACTTATTTATGTATTCATTGGTTGATTCTTATATGTGCCCTGAATGGGATTCAAACTTTGGTACATTGGGACAATGCTCTAACCAATTGGGCTATCCGGCCAGGGTGAGTATACTGATTTTCAAAAGCAGCAATCTGTGACAATCAAACTGGTTTTTAAGCAAGTATATAAGACATAATATTAGAGACATAAGTGATCCAACACCAAATGGAATGAAAATAAGATTGGGTAAATAAAGATACTCAACCGAGACAAGGTTGAAAAAATCATATATTTATATATTCTTGGCCCTAGATGATAAGGAAATAAGAATAGGAAATAAACTAAATTTTACTCAAATCCCCTTAGATAATAGGGAACACAAAGTACTAGAAAGAAAATAACATTCCCGTTTCTATACCTACTGCCTCCACATCAAAGACTTATAAAATAGGGTGTGAACTTTGACATGTGTGAAAAAACGAGAGGGGATGAGTCACATAGAAAGAAAAAATAGGTGACAGTCTGCTTCAGATTTTCAATTAATAAGAAAGAAAAAAAACCAATACATATAAAAAAAACAAGGTACAGTACTGACTGATAGGGAACCCTGAAGTAATACACGGACTAATGATGAAACGGCACAAGAAAAGGAAAAAACACAAAACAGACCCGAGGCAAAGTTTTGACACATTAGTACATCCTGTTTATTTATTAATTCCTCCACATGTATTACTGTGCTACTGCTTTCTAGGAAGTAGCTTAAAGGCAGGAATATTTAAAAAGTAAAAACAAATACTTAAAAATTACAAATATCTTTTATCTATTAAAGTCACTGATGACCATAATTTATTTTGAGCTTTTATTAGAAAAGCTAAAACTTGAGGCAGAAAAATGTAAACAAAGGGCTGTATTAATTAAACTGTTTTTAAGACACTGGGTCACCTGGGGGTAAATAATCATTGATTTCCTGAGTTAATCCTCAAATGCATTATTTATAGTTTTCTCTGTGCTTATCTTTTTGAGTTTCCAGGAATACAAGAACTCTGCCTGAAGCTACCAGTTGCTGAAAGTAAGCTGAATCTAACTATGCAGATTTTTCTTTCAACTAGTTCTGTAAAGCTTTTTAATCAGGGTATCATTTCCCCCCAGATAGAGGGTGATCATTGGTAAAAGGAATCACAGAATTAACCATTGGAAAGGGTTGTAAAAAGTAAGTAAAAGGACAGGGAGGAAGTCTCAGACACACAGATATTAAAAAGTCATTTCATCACAGCTGAACATTTAGCATCTGAGTTCCTCTTTTCACTATAATGGGGCCAAGCTCTGAAGAAAATAAGCTAACCTGAGTTAGAACTCAATTACTCAATGGTACCTAAAAAGATAGGACAAAATTTTTCTGTTCTTCTTTTTCCTTAATCCTTATTTCATAAATGCAGGGATCCAGAGCCCAACTACTGGGAGAGTACCGTAGTTCCTTTTTAGTAAAATTTCCTCATCTGGGGATTTTAACATGTTACATATTTTATTTTTCATGGGTACAGAATACGGGCCAGACCTAACGTTTAATAATAAACTTACTGATTGCCTATTATGTGCTACTAGTAAGTACTGTGCAAAGTATTAGGAGGATCAAAGGGAAAGATATTGGGGAAGAAAGGAAGATATTAATAAATGATAAACTACAGAATAAAAAGCCCATAAGGAAATCCAGCTTTGAAAAGCATATAACCCATTCACACAGTTAATTCAATATTTCCAGAGGAGCATAGGAATTTTTAACAAGTGCTTCTAGGAATAAATATACTACAAGTCAAAAAAGCTCTGATGTATCTGAAAACCACTTCCACTGTAATGGATTATGACCTTATAAATGCTAATGATTGCTTTATGAATGGTTGGCAATCCACAAGAAAAAAAATGACTCAGTGCCTGATATGAAACAACTACCTGCAGAGGAAGTATACATAACTTATAATGAGTATACAGATTTGCACAAAAAATATTATGCAGGCTTGGGAATGACCCTTAAATAAATAATAGGATAGAGCTATGCTGAGGGCAGGACATTTGATGCAAAGACCCTAGGCTATGAATACCTCTACTACAAAGGATAAACTAAAACTTCCTAACAAAATACTTTATATAGAGATTCCTAAGAAATTTTCAAAAAGGTTTTCAAATCCATAATAAAATATGTATATAAATATAACATTTATAAAATTTAAAAAAATCCACAACAGAACATTCTGTCTGCAGATCTTCAGAAAAAAATAAACAACCCTCCCCCAAAGATGAGATAGATTCACACATATGATAGATTTACACACAATAACATTTTGTAAGTTGTGCATAAAAATGAAAAGTCGAGCCTGTTTTTAGACTGAAGATGGTGAAAGTACCTCAAAGAAGAGAATTATGCTGGGGACTAGACTTTGGGCTTCATTATCTGGGAGATGAACTAAATGAAGATACAGTTACAAAGAAAGCATTGAAAGAAATACATTTGAACCACTGTTATAGCAACAGAGTTCCTAACTTCTTATGCATAAGCTACTGTTTCTCCCCGAACATAAAAATATTGCAAGGCACACTCCCTGACCAAAACTACGATTCTGAATAATAAAGACTTGAGTTTCTAGAAAGACTGAAAGGAAGGCCCTATTGCCCTGAGCAGGACTGGGGAAGGACACGATGAAGGAACTTGAACTCTAAGTTAGCTGGGCAGGTATCACTGAGATAAAATGAACACTTTGGCAGGACCTGCCATACTTGCCTCTTCAAAGCACCAACTCCCCCTCTGGAACCCATGCCTGTGCCTAACCTCTCATCTACTTGATTACACATCTGCCCTATTTAAAAACCCGCTCGATGTGCTGTCTTTCATAACGCTCTTTTCAACTAAATACTGAAAATTTCATCTTACTGTCCTTCATTTATGCCACATTATCCCTCAGCTCAGCACTCACTTTTTAAAAAAATATACATATATTTTTATTGATTTCAGAGAGGAAAGGAGAGGGAGAGACAGAAACATCAATGATGAGAATCATCGATCGGCTGCCTTCTGTACGCCCCACACCGGGGATCAAGCCAGCAACTGGAGCGTGTGCCCTGACCGGGAATCAAATCATGTCCTCCTGGTTTGTAGGATGATGCTAAACCATCAAGCCACACAGGCCAGCCTCGACGCTCACTTCTTACAGGAAGTCAGCTCTGATCAACTCCATCTGTCTGGGTTACTCTGATCACCTCCTCAGAGATCCATCTGGTCTTGTTGATAACGTAATGTTGGGACAAAGCGCCTAACTCTGCCACATAATTGGGTTTTCTGGGGACCAAGATGAGTTCCTCAAGTCAAGGGCATCTCTTTCTTATAAACCAGGAAGCACATGAAATAGGGCTTTCTGATCTCACACCTGTGGTATAAGGACTATGAGTGTTTTTTTATAAGCTTTCTAAAACGAAGGGGTTACTTATTTCTAATCTCTTCCATTGCGCTCAGCTTCCTATGGGCTCCCCATAACATCTCCTCATTTTGGGTACTCAGTCAGAAAATTACACTTAATGGCTGTCTTGATCTCTCTGAATAGTAAATTAGTTGGAAGCAGGGACTAGAACCGAGGCTCTAAAATTATCCATGGAGTGACTCAGCAAATACTATGTGCTGAGCAAAGATCAGAAAATGTTCAAGCTAAGTTCACATTTTTCTGGAGATAAAGGCTTAGGGAGAGGAAGAATCTTGCTTGAGAGGAATTTGGCCAGTATTACAGACCTTTTTCTGACGTGTTTCGTCCTGGATTGAGTAGGTCCTCCAAAGCACACGAATCAAACGTGAGGGAAGGGGATTTGTCAGGAGGCTGGCTCCCCTGCTGCTCTAACACGGCTTCCAGTTGGTCCATTTCCTGCTTGATCTTTATCAGGTTATCTTGCATGGTGTCCCTCTGCTGCAGATACAGAAAGTGACATAAAGTTACACTCCTTTAGAAATGTACCAGAACACAGGAGTATGTCAAACCAATTAATTTTAGCATGGGAATTAAAATCACCTAGTATGGAATTATAAAGTTCTGGCTGAATACCTTTTAATCCAACCACATTCATGCAGTTAATGCCCATGAAATGGTTTCTGAATGATGTGAAAGGAGGGAAAAGAATTCCTCAAATTCTCCCAAACAGACTTGCTTTCTTTTATTGTGATGACCTTTTGAAGTTGATTATTTTAAAAGCTCAGGAGCAAAAAAAAATGATAATAATTAAGGTGCTTATAATACTTTTGATATTTAATATTAGCATGACTTTGTTAACATTGTACATAGACTGTATTTCAAAGACTTACTATTGTGGGGACTCGAACAAAGAGCTGATTCATTAATTTATCTATTTGCTCCCTCAACAACTATTTGTTGACCATCTATTCTATGTCAGACACTGTCCTCGTGCTGGGAATATAGTCCGCATGGTGCTGCCATTCTAGATGGGGACAGAGTACTTAGAGAACTCCACAGAGAAGGGCCTTTTAGAGGGAAGGAGCCAATAGAAACAGCCCTAGTAAAGCCTGTCAGGACAGTTACTGTTTTCAACTCCAGATAAGGGTCTTCTGCCCTAACCAGTTTGGCTCAGTGGATAGTGTTGGCCTGCAGACTCAAGGGTCCCAGGTTCGATTCCTGTCAAAGGCATGTACATTGATTGCGGGCACATCCTCAGTAGGAGGTGTGCAAGAGGCAGCTGATCGATGCTTCTTTCTCATTGATGTTTCTAACTTTCTATCCCTCTTGCTCTCTGTAAAAAAAAAAAAAAAATCAATAAAATATATTAAAAAATAAAGATGAAGGGTCTTCTCTGCTTATGGGGCTCATGATGTTTATTTCTCCACTTCAAAAAGAAATCTGTGCCCTGGCTAGTGCTCTCAGGTTAGAGCATCACACACACCGACGGGTTACAGATCTGAATCCCAGTCAAGGGCATGTACCTCGATTATAGGTTTGATCCCAGGTTCAGGCTCTTATGGGAGGCAACCAATTGATGTGTCTCTCCCTCTCCCTTCCATGCTCTCTAAAAAGCAATGGAAAAAGTATCCTCAGGTGAGGATTAAAAAAAAGAAGAAGAAGAAGAAGAAGAAAGAAATGTATAGCTGGGTAACACAATTGGTTAGTGCATTATCCAGATACACCCAGATTGTGGGTTTGATCTCTGGTCAAGGGCACATACAAGAATCAACCAATGGATGGATAGAATAAGTGGAGCAACAAAAATCAATGACTTAAAAGAAAAACACCCTCTAAGGCTAAAATAAAAACATTAATTAATTTTAAAAAAGGAAATTTCCTAAGTCTGAGCGTTTTCTTTCTTCTTCTTTCTTTTTCTGTTTTCTTCTTTCTTGAGTCTAAGGTTTTTGATAAGCAAATTATTTCATAATTAAGGAGATTTACAAAATATATTTCTCTTCATTACTTTTAGAAGGAACAATGGTTGCCAGCAAACCTTGGGGAAATAGATTGTTTCATACCCTTATTTCTTCTTTTCATCCTTAAAAATGACTTTGCCCACCACTAAAAACTAGACATCTACTTTCTCCTGCTCCACTGAGTAATCTTCAGGTTTCTGCGACCAGAAAATGTACTCCCAGCTTCACAGACTTCCAGAGCTGCCCCGATACTGTTTTGCTGCAATGTCTGCAGTAGCGCCATTGCCACCACGTGGTGCTTGTGAGTAGTTCCATTACTGGCAGGAAGGGCTGGCGTAAGTAAATTTGGAATGGAATCAGCTACCCAAAAGCTTCAGAAGCTGGACCATCACATCTAACCTCTATGTGGCCATTAAATAGGTTAGAAAACCAGAAAAAATAGTAATGAGAGAATTAGATAACTTTCCCTCTAGGTTTTCCCAAAGGAATTGCTTTATAACTTGGACAATTCTCCTACAGGCAATTGGCCAGATACATTTGGAAGACCAAAACCAAATTGGTTACTAAGTTTTCTTGATTCTAACTTTTTAAAATTTCATAAATCTTTATTGTTCAGATTATTACAATTGTTTCTCTTTTCTACCCCCATAGCTCCCTTCTACCTGGCCCCCACCACACTCTCTGTCTTTACCCCCCACCAATTGTCCTCATTCATAGGTGTATGATTTTTTGTCCAGTCTCTGCCTGTCCCCCGCCTCTCCTTTCCCCCTGAGAATTGTCAGTCCACTCCCTTTCTATGCCCCTGATTCTATTATGTTCACCAGTTTATTCTGTTCATCAGATTTTTAATTCACTTGATTTTTAGATTCACTTGTTGATAGATATGTTTTAGGTGTTCAACTATGCCGCCATCTTGGTTTCCCGACTTGATTCTAATTCTTAAGTGTTTCTTAAATTAGTCCTAATCTTCTATTTCCCATTATGCTACTCTGATTTCTACTTTTACTTTTTATTTTTTTGAGTATTCATAAGATTTTATTGGAGCCAAACTGATAACAGCCAAATGCTTCCTGATCTTTATTTTTAATACAGATAGCTACATTACTGTGGAAGTTCCTTAAATGCATGTTTATCATGCCTCTTTCTTCCATAATGGCTGTGGTGGTATACCACTGCTCAGATAAGGTAACACTTTCTGAAAGCTAAATAATTATTACTTATTATAGCCCTCAGGATGAAGTCCAAATTCCTAAGAAGAGATATTCAGAAGGCCTTTTATATCCCCTTATCTCTCTTTTTAAAAAATATGTTTTATTGATTTTTTTACAGAAAGGAAGGGAAAGGGATAATGAGTTAGAAACATCAATGAGAGAGAAACATCGATCAGCTTCATCCTGCACACACCCTACTGGGTATGTGCCCTTGACCAGAATCGAACCTGGGACCCTTGAGTCCACAGGCCAACTCTCTATCCACTGAGCCAAACCGGTTAGGGCTATACCCTCTTATCTCTTAATATCCCCCAAACCACCCATGTGCCGTTTTCGAGTTGCACAGGACAAATTTGTGCTTCTTGCGCTTTCTATGCCTTTGCACTTGCCTGGGTTGCTGCCTCCCTGCTTTTTCCACCTGGAAACTCTTCTCATCTTTCAAGCCCAGTTTAAATTGTCACCTCTGAAAGTCCCCTTCAACAGGTGATCCCTCTCTACTTCATTTATACTAAAGCATTAGTAGACCAAGGTGGAATACGTCACCCTCCTTTGATACAACAGTGCTTTCCTGTGTTTCCTATAGGAAACATGCATTTTGATCGTTTAGCTCAGTGGTCGGAAAACCGCAGTTTGCCTACCACTGATTTAGCTTATTCATTAAGTTTAGTATTTAGTGTTCTGCAGTGAGCTTGGTGGTATGTATGTGAGTATCCTATCTAATAAAGAGAGAATATGCTAATGGACCATCACTCCATCACAAAGATGGCTGCACCCAAAGCTGAGGCCAAGTTGCCATAAGGAGCCTTAACGAGCAATCAGCAGGGACCTGAGGCTACGTCCTACCCGACCCTTGTGGAGCTTGACAAGGGAACTCAGGCTGTATTCCCCACCGGGCAGGGATGGACAGGGGACCTCAGGCCACATCCCCAGCCCCAGCACTAGGCCAGGGGACCTGAGGCCGCGCCCTGCTGCCTGGCTAGGCTTGACAGGGGATCTCAGGCCATGGACCCCACTCAGTGGGCTTGATAGAGGACCTTAAGGTGCACCCTCAATGATGTGTTGGGAGAACTCGGCCGCACCCCCTGCCTAGCAGGGCTTGACAGGGGACCTGAGGCGGCACTCCTCTACCGGTGGGGCTTGATGGGGGACCTGCGGCTATGGCCCCCTCTCAGTGCTGGGCTGAAGGACCTGAGGCTGCAGGCCCTCCCCCTCCTGATGGAGGACCTCAGGCCATGCTCCCCACTCAGCGAGGCTTGATGGGGGACTTCAAGGCACGCCCCCTGTCCTGATCTCGGCTGGGGGACTTTAGGCCACATGCCTCATCCCAACAGCAGGCCAGAGGGCCTGAAGCTATGGCCCCTGCCCACCAGGCTTGACAAGGGTGGGACTGGACAGGTCTGGATCTAGCCCAATGGGGGAGGGGAGCAGCTGAACTGGGTTTCACGTGATTTTGAGATGCATGTGGTGGGCGGGGACTTGACTCTGGGTCCCATGGTGCATCCCAGACTCTGACAGGAGGAAGATTTTCATATACATTTTACTAATTTTCTTTAATCTCTGACACTTCTATTATAGAGAAAGGGCAAATAGCGATATTAAATCATTTCCTCTAATTAATCCCCTTTTAATGTGCACAAATTTCATGCACCGGGCCACTAGTGTATGAAATAAAAGGTAGCATGAGTTCCTGCATGAGTTCTAGCTAGAATCTAGCTGCTAGATGATTACAATCTAATTTGAGGAGGCACGTTACCACATACAACTGTTATACCATGTGATTCTAAGGGATAAAAGCCAATGCAAGAATGCAGAATGCATTCTACTGAATGCACAAGACACCACACATTCATCCACACATGCTTTTTACCTGAGTTGTTAAAATATCGCTCTGGGAGGACAGCTCTGAACAGTCTTCAGAGAGGTTGGTTTCACTCTCATATTCAAATGCTGCTTCATCTAAATGATAATAAAAATAGAGATGTAAGAACAGACAGCAAATACTGCAATTTGCTATATGTTTCTTCCCATTGGCAGGACAAATATCACTTTCATGTCCCACAAAAAGATTACACTCCTTGTTTTGAGACACCTGATTTCTTCTAGAAATAACCATGAAAATCAGAAGCAAGTCCACCAACAACTAGGGCACTAAACCTCATTCAATTCGAGATGTCGCAGCTAGGTGAAGGACTTTAAAGTACCTTAGGAGAAACATGCTTGAGAAGCAGCTCCTTTAACTGTACTTCGAAACTCACAGTGTGCTCCCCCCAAAGGCAAAAACATTTAGCTCATTTCCAGAACATACCTAAGTCTGAATCTGCACTCTGCTCTTCTTGATTTTCCTCTGCCAGGCCGGTTTCCCTTTCGTCATCGTCGGAAATCAATTCCTTGTCACTCAGAACTTCCTGGTTTTCAAAATGACACTTCATTCGCTGGGAAGGAAGATCAAACGTCAAGAAAGGATCCTGGGAGTTTGTATTCGTGGTTAAGTCCTCCGATGCGCTGCGCTGTGAGGAAAACAAGCTTCTAGAATATCTTGCTTCATCACTAAGATTATGCTCTTGGGATGCCTTTGTCGACATGACCTGGTTATTGCAGTTATTTAAGCTCCTCTTTAATGATAGCAGGTTCTCCTCCGTTTTATTAGACTGACTTTCTGTGGCAACACCGTCACGTCTGGTAGATGGAGAAGGTATTTTAGTTACTTTACCAAACAATAAATGTTGGAAGCAAGGAAGCTCTTCATCCTCACTGGACACGTCCTCTTCTGAGGACTCCAATTTCCTGGCCCTTCTTTGGCGACCCCGAGTCAAATGTGTATGGGCTAAGGGGCTGGGGCTCCTTCTGAACTCTTCTTTCTGAACACCTTTGCTAAAAACGGCAGATCTTTCCTTGATGTCATTTTCATCAAAGCTGTTATTCTCCTTTATTTCATCATCGGTCAACAAGCCATCTGGTGTTTCCGAACAAACCTGAGAAACAGGACTCCTCTCCATAGGTTGTTCTGGGTTATCTGAAATTTGACATGGAGGGAAATCCGCATCAACAGCCTGGACTGCTGCTTCCTTGTCTCCTTGCCTTTTTGTTTCAGGATGTTTACAATCGGTTATAGGAAGGCTTGGCTTATAGACTTCGGGTTGCATGAGACCTAATCTGAGCATTTCATTTAATTTTGATCCTTTGTTTATAGCTAGCTCTGCATGCATGTTTTCACCGCTGGAACCTACTTCATTGATACTAGAGCCTCCTTCATTAGTACTGCTTGAGCTGCTTCCTTTAAAAGCGCTTCCTCTAATGTTACTTAGGCTAATTGGGCTCTCTGTACTCTCAATGTTCTCATCTCCCATCGCTCTCTCAGGTGACCCGGAATGTCCCTCAAACTTTCCCTCTGACGGGTTTTTCTTACTTACAGTTTTAACAAAGGACCTGATGGGAGAAATGGATGGTATAAGATACGGGTTTTGTAAAATTCCATGTTTATCTGCAACAGTGAGGTCAGTTTCGTTGCCTCTGAACTGAGAAGACTGACAATGCCTAGAGGTTCCTTGTATGTTGTATTTGGCATCCTCTCCTGGCTTTTTGTCTTTCTCACAAACCGTAGGAAAGCCTGCAGTTATGTGAACTGCCTGTACATGGTCGATTTTAGAATCTTTCTTTCCCTGATTTTCTTCTTTTTGTCCACATTCAAGAGTGACTTTTGGACTTTGTTTCCTTAAAGACTGGGAGTGAGCACAGACCGTTGCATATCCCTTTTCTGGATTTGAAGACAGAGCAAATGATTGGCGATTTGAAACCTTGAATGTTTTCTGTAAATACTGCGTATCAAGGTCACTCTCGTCCACTTCTGTGCTTGTCTCCTGAGTGTGGTTAACTTCAGATCTCAATAGATCCTTAAAGCCCTCTCTGTCATTGCTAATATCTTTAGAACCACCCCAAATAAGTTCTTTAGCATCTTTAATTGCTGCACACAGATCCTCACACTGATCTGGAGCTGTTTTTGCCTTCCCTGGGGTGTCAGGTTCCAGTAATGAGAGACTGTCCTGGGTGCTATAATCAGTTTCAGGTACCAATACAGTATTGGTACTCTCTGTAGATCTATCAGTTTTCACACTTCTTCCTCCACTTAACATCAGATCTTTGGTATTATTAGGCATTTGAACTGTTCCTAGGTTCTCTTCTGTTTCTTCTCTTTGTAGGTTAGGTTGGACAAATTTTTGAAGTTTATTAGAACTTGAACCATTAGTAAAAACACCCGGTATTTTTGTTAAGCTTAGCTCTAGAAAAGCATCACTAGCAAGTTTATTTATTTGTTCATCTGACTTATTACTCTTTTTGGCTGCAGTTGCAGGTTCTTTACCTTCCGTGAGTTGAAGCTTCTTTCTGTGTCTGACTGGTATGTGGTCAGAATTTTTTTCCTTCACCTCTTCGCTGCTAGAACAACTATCGATCTGTAGTTCATTGTTAGATGGGCTTGGATTTCTATTGACTGTTAGTTCAAGTGCACAAATATGCTTGGTAGAGGACTTCCTCTTCATCTTATTCTTCTTAGGTGCTTTTGAACTGTGGACATTTAACTCTACTTCCATATTGCTTATGCTGCTGCTTATAGGTTCAGCTTCAGTTGTGAAAGCAGATGCTTTTTCCAATGATTCTGTTAGGTTAGCATTTTTCTCTTTCTGAACATAATTGCCTTTTGTTTCATTCTCATGACCGTTATTAGTAATATTCATCTCGTGACCATTCTGTTCTGTTCGGTCAGTTCCCTCAATTATCTCTTCAGGAGTCTTTTGAACAACTGCCAGATCTACTTTCTTGATAAAATCCTCAGGATGGAGGCCGGATGTACTTCTCCTTTTACGCTTTAGTTTATTTTTGAGGGGACACTCTTGTGTTATCCGAGGTTCTATAGCAGATGCTCCTATAATTAGATTTTCAGTCACGTGGCTCAAGTTGGGGAAGCTTGCCCTCCTCCGATAGGTTTTTCCAAATATTTTATCTTCAATATTACTTCCTACTGGTTTGGAGTGAACTCTTTCACCTTCACCTATTAAAGCACCATGAGGATCAGGGGCCATTAAGTTTATTTTCCTTGGAGAACCAGAATACTCCTCTACTTCATTTGGAACTTCCACCGCACCAGCTACTTCGACATTTGACTCAGACTTCCCATTATGCGAGCCATCAGAAGTTAGTATTTCATCCCGTCTGGAAAACCACTCATTAACTTTCTGTATGCTACTGCTCCGTGTTATCCACGGCACATCTTGGGAATCTCTAGGATGGTCAGAG